>APFE030441282.1:30922-46817 GCA_000404065.3 Pinus taeda | reverse complement strand
AAAACTAAGTTGGACTCATCCGAAGGATGAGCTTACAAACAAGCATATGTTATCCTCCTCAAGCTTGTAAAAAATAAAGAGGTACTTTCCAGAAATGGTGGGGGAAAAATTAGAAGAATGAGCCTATTTGATATCCTTTTGTCTCAAGAAAAACCTTACTACCACTCTTGAACACGACACTTATTCATTCACCTGGGTTGGGAAATCCTTTACCTCACAGTTGACCAAGATCATTTGACATCTTTAGTCGGGTTATGGGAGTCGACTTTGAGTCATTTATCACCGAACCATCTGTCGTGTGGTTATGTGTTCAAGAGGTCTGTAAACAAAACATTCAACCGCAAAATACCTATCATTCATTGTGTCATCATTGAGTCAGTCCTTGCAGCAACATTTCTTCAACTTGAACTATGGTTTCGTGTTGTGGGTTTGCCTGCGACGGGTCGCTTTCTATCGACATCAGCACATTATCTAGAGAGTTGACTTAGAAATCGTCAGTACCTTGGAGTCTGCATGCATCAATGGCAGGTTTCTAGCCTTCGACGTCAGTTTTCATCATTGACTTGCGATCGAAGTATTTCATGAAATGTTCGACACCGACTCATTCATTCACATCTCATGGATTGTGCTGGGTACTTTGAGAACCATTGACATTACTGATGGTCTCTCTCACGCTTGTTAACAGTTTACATCATTGACTGGTAATCAAGTGGTTTCTACCATGTTCGACATCGACTCATTTATTCACATGGCTAGAATCGTACCAATTCGCGAAGTAGAGATGAAGACCCTGGATCTAGTTTCCACCATCCAGGCTGCAAGGAGTTTTGTATTCATTATGTTGTAGACCAATCATAAACAGATGGCTGCGCCCATACTGGGTCTACACGAGTCTATAATTATGATGTATTATGAAATCATTCCTGTATCAAAGTAGTTAGTCTGTTAGTTAAAGTTTTTGATCTGAGTATGGGAATGCCTACCTCGGCGATGATATGATCTTATACATGTATTTTGTGTTGAAAATTACAGGTTCTGACCAGGCTCTCCACGAGATAATCCTCGAAATGATAAAGTACTTCACCCTTCCTATATGATATAAAACCCTTATCTATTACAGGCTTCGTACTTTAGGGGGCAATCTGTTACACTTAAATTTGTCACCATGACTATCTGCAGTTAATATGGCTCCATCAATAGTCATATTATCCTCCTTGTCAAGCCCTATACCTCTGCTCTTCATGTCAAAACTTCAAAAAGAGAGAAAGTCACTTAAAAACATGTTTATCTCTGGGTACGCAGGTTCTCTCTACCTTGCCTGCGTGTACGCACTCCAAACACACTAGACCTGCGTACTAATACGCTCTGTAAACCAAAGCTGGGTGCGTACCCCTGTAAAGGTCAAAAGGCGCTAGTTTCATCTTAAAAAAGTTACTTGTGGTCACTTCTAGAGCCTTCTAGAAGAGTGTTTGACGTGTATTGAGCGCCTCCAGATGGTTCATGCATCCCTATGATAGAGGAACTTATCCCATCAAGAGAGGAGCTACCCCATCCAAAAGAGGGAGTATCCCATGATGTTGGAACTGAATAACGTCCTCTAGAACACTATAAATACAGGCATTGGGCCAGAGGAGGGAAAGTTGAAAGCTGAACATTCCAAAGGGTAAATGCTGCTGGAATTAGGACTTCCATTGTTGACTTGTGAGGAAAGATCACCATCCTTTCTTGTTGCCATATTGGAAGTGGGTGACCTTGTCAAAGTAGAGGAAAACTCTTGCTGGACCCTGGGAGGAACTTGCACAACACCAAGGCTCAGGTTGTAATGTTCCTTTTTTGTTTCCTTAATACAAATAAGTCCATTCTTCTCAATGATTTGTTGTTAATGAATTGTTTCATATACTCCTTGGTCTATATGTTGAATATGCTTTGTTTTATGGATTATTCAGGTGTTATGTAATCTTAGATATCATTTTGGGATTCAACTGCGTTAAGTAAGTCATTCAAACGTATGACCATTTCCAATGTTATGTAATCGTTTGATTGTTAGTGTATGCAGGTTTCAAAGTGAAGAAGGAGCTCATCTGGATCAACGAGGCTGGACTGCTACAAAAAGCGTTGGACTTGAGGTAGGATCGAAAAACACTTGGTTTCTCATAGAATAATGTATGTTTAGAGAAGGATTGCTCTTAATTGTCTTGTTTGTCACTAGAGAGTCTTAGACTCCTAGGGAGGTTAGTTTTGTCAGCAAAAATAACTCTTTCCGCATGACAACCGCCTTCTGGTAGAATTGAAGCTACCGATACAATTTTAATTAGAGACAGATTAAGTTCCCATACTCCCCCTTTCCTCTTGACCTATGAGATCTATAATCGAAATCTACAGAATTGTTTGATTGACTCAGGGGCATCCTCTAACATAATGCCAGCTTCAGTTTGCTCCAAACTGAACATTGAACCCCAAAAGTCTGCAATTCATATTGTACAGTTGTATAGGACCAAGGTCCAGGTTTTAGGGGAAATCAACTTTGTAACTATCAGGTTATCAGCTAATCCATGAGTGGTTCAGGGAATTGATATTTTAATTGTCGATATACCTGAATTTTATGATTTAATCTTGAGTAGGGATTGGTCTAAGAAACTCCACGGTTATATTTCTACCGATTGGTCCCATATGTGGCTACCCTATAAATGAAAGCCAAATCAAATCAAAATCGATTGGGAGAAACATATGACCCATACTGTCACTAAATTTGAACAGGAGAATCAACCAATAGCATTTAATAATAATATTTTGGGGAATTACTCTTTCGAATCATTCTTTGACAATTTCACTGCCCAACCATCTCCTTTCTCAGTGAATAATTTCACATCCCAAATCGAAATTTTTTCACAAACCGATAGATCAAGATGTGTCGATATTGCTGAGAAAACTGTAAATAAAATTGTTGATAATTCTTTATTTTGGTCACTATACTTTGATGGGTCTAAATCCAGTGAAGGTGCAGGAGCAGGGTGTATTTTAGTTAGCCCTGAAGGAGAAAAAAATATGTTTTCATGTAGATTGGAATTTGAATGCACAAATAATACAACTGAGTATGAGGCCTTAGTTCAAGGACTATATAAAGCTATTGGTCTTAAAGTTCAATATTTGAAAGTGTTTGGTGATTCAGAAATTGTCATAAAACAAGTTAGAAATACAATTCACTGTCTTTCTAGCCATCTCAAACACTATCAGTCTTTGGTGTAAGAACTCATATATCAATTTTTAGCATTCAATATTTCTCCTATCCCTAGATCCCAGAATGCAACAGCAGATTTGCTAGCTAATGCTGCCTCTAAACTCCTCCCTTCCGAAGATTACAGCCCAGACAGATTTTCAGTAGAGTTAATTTTTGGACCATCAATTCCTAACAATGTCACCAATTGGCGAGTGTTCAATCATGACGAAGATATTTTAAATTTCTTGACTTCCGACAAGTCCTACGATGATCAAATCATTGATGAAAGTGATCATGACCTTCAAATGAAGGAAAAGCAGGAAGAAAACTCAATACCAAAACCCGTGGTTAAGCTTGAAGATCTTTATGATATTAAAGATAGGTTTAAACAGGTAACCAATTCAAAGCTCCAAAGTTCCACTTTAAGATTTGAGTTGATAAACCTAGGTACTGAGGAAAACCCTCAAAACATCAATTTGGGATTAGGACTTTCTTTGGAAGAAAGAACAACATTCATTAGGTTATTACAAAAAAATAAATATGTCTTTGCTTGGAAATATGATGCTTTAAAAACATACGATGCATCAATCATTCAGCATACTATCCCAATGCTTTCTGAACAAAAACCAGTCCAACAGAAGTTAAGGAAAATCCATCCTAACTTAGAGAGTCAAATAAAATCCGAACTAAATAAACTCTTGAAGGCTAAGATCATTTTTCCTGTCCGACATTCAAACTGGGTCTCCAATATGGTGCCTGTTAGAAAGAAAAATGGCGACATCAGGATTTGCATAGATTTTAGAAATCTTAATAAAGCAAGCCAAAAAGATAACTTCCCATTACCTACCATGGAGCAGATACTCCATTCAGTAGTTGGTTCTGAGTTAATGTCCTTTTTAGATGGTTTTTCAGGATATAACCAGATTTTGGTCCATCCTGATGACAGGCTTAAAACTACCTTTAGAACTAAATGGGGAACTTATGCTTACCAAAAAATGCCTTTTGGACTTATCAATGCAGGAGCTACATTCCAAGGAGAAATGGGTATAACATTCAAAGGATTTATCAATAAAACAGTAGTTGTCTATTTAGATGATATTACTGTATTTTCCAAGAAAAGGTCTAATCATTTACATGATTTAAATCAAATCTTTGAACGCTGCAGAAGATATGGTATCTCGCTTAATCCCAAAATTTCCTTCTTTGCTCTTAATCAAGGAAAGCTCTTTGGCTTCATTATTTCCAAAGAAGGTATTTATATTGATCTAGATAAAATTAAAGAGATTTTTGATATTCCATTCCCTCATAACAAAAAATCCATGCAGTCATTTTTGGGTCAAATTAGCTTTGTTAAAAGATTTGTTCCAGATTTTTCCCAGATTATTTTACCATTGCAAACAATGATTAAGAAAAAATCAGTGTTTAGATGGGGATCTGCAGAAAAAGGGGCATTTGATTCTATCAAACAATCAATAATTAATGCCCCTGCTTTAAGCACTCCCAATTTTTCAAATCATTCCAAACTGTATACTCTCACATCCACCTCGTCTTATGCAGCAGTGCTGACTCAGATTAATGATCAAAACTTTGAGGCACCAATTTCATTTTATAGTTCGAATATTCAAGGTGCTGAACTTAATTATTGAAAAGTTGAAAAGCAAGCCTTTGCTATGTACAAAGCTGTCAAACACTATAGACCCTTCCTTTTAAAAGCTTGCACAAAAGTTATAGTTCCTTTCTCAGCAGTAAGACAATTACTAATTCAAAGGGAATTAGGGGAAAAAAGGGAAAATTGGGTCACAACATTACAAGAATATGACTTGGAAATCAAGCCAGCAAAGATTGTCAGAGGCTAAGGTTTTTGCAGGTTATTAGCAGGAGCATCCAATATTCAAGAATCAGAAGGTACAAAACACACTGAAGAAATCAATAAGATAAGTATCACTGATCCTGAATCACAATATGCAGATTTGATCTTCTATTTAAAAAATGGATATGCACCTCCTAATCTCTCCTATAAAAACAAACATGCCATTAGATTAAAAGCGAAAACTTCATAATTGTAGATGATGTACTTTTTAGGCGGAATTCTGATTCAATTTTATTAAGATGCCTAGAAACACCTAAAGCGCAAAAAGTTTTGTAGGAGCTACATGACAGACCAGCAGGAGGACATTTTGGAGCTGATACAATAGCCCACAAAATCATTCATGCTGGATATTGTTGGCCCACTCTATTCAGAGATACTCACGAATACGTAAGGAAATGCCGAAGTTGTCAAATCTCCAGTGGAAGATAAAGAAAACCAGCTTTCCCTTTGCAACAAGTCAACATTGAACAACCATTCGAGCAATGGGGATTAGATATCATTGGCGAAATCACTCCACAGTCATCCAAACAACATAAGTATATCCTTACTGCTACTGATTACTTTACTAAGTGGGTTGAAGCAATTCTTCTGAAGACAACAAACTATGAAGTAATTATAGAGTTTATAGATCAATTCATTATTACGAGGTTTGGTGTCCCAAACGCTCTTGTTTTTTATAATGCATCTAATTTCTCTGGAAATTCTATGTTTTAGTTCACTATCAAAAGAGGGTTTAAATTGAAATATTCTATGAATCACTATCCCCAAGGTAATGGTTTAGCAGAATCCACCAATAAAAATCTCATCAAAATCATTAAGTGAACTATTGAGCAGAACCATAAAAACTGGCATAAATCTTTGATATTTGCACTATGGGCTGACAGAATAACACAAAAGGCTTCCATAGGTACTTCTCCATTTAATCTTGTATATGGGAAAGAAGCAATCCTACCAACCAATTTATTACTTCCTTCTCTAGCCCTAGTGCAGTTTATTGAAGAAAGTCCCCCATCTTCCATTCAACTAAGACATGATCAAATCTTAAAATTAGAAGAAGAAAGGGAAAAGGCCAAAATTATACATGCAAAGCATCAACAAATTATCAAGTCATCTTTTGATTCGACTTCATCAAGTTCAAAACAATTACAAGTTGGTGATCTAGTTCTGAAATGGGACAAAGCCCATGAAGATAAAGGAAAACACACTGAGTTCCAGAAAATGTGGCTCGGACCATTTCAAATCAACGAGAAGATAGGCCATTCTACTTTCATATTGCAAGATATATCAGATAAGAGAGATTCTCTTCCTGTTAATGGCCTTATCTTGAAAAACTTCTTCAATTGAGGAGGTAACCCCTTCTCCTTTTGTAAATATTCAATTTTCAGGAAAATTTACGTTCATAATTTTTAGGATTATTAGGAAATAAAGTTGTAAGATATCTCCCATTGGCCTTTGCTATATTGAAAAAGTTGCTCAAAAGAAATAGTTTTGATACTTACTTTTAAAAATGGAAACCTTAAACAAAGGAAAATTTCTAGGAAATTAGGTATATTTAGATTCTGAAACCCCATTTTATTTTTGTGAAATCTTCTCGAGATTTAGAAGTACTATAAATCATTTTAATGTTTTCAAATGGCCAAAAAACGGTTATCAATATAAAAACAGAAACTGATTCAATCTTAGCATCTTCAACTCTTACCCTATCATCCATGCTCTCTTAAGGAGAAAACTGTCCATCCCATTCATCAAAGTTTATGAATACTCAGAGTGTAATTCTAAAATATATTTGATATAAAATATAAGGGGTCTTATTACAAGCCTTCTTACCATGATCATTGGGGAATAATTTAACTGACATTACCAATACTGCATACCAAAACAGGGTAATGGCTTATAATTATAAGACATGGGGTCTCATCACGAGCCGACTTGTTCAGTTAAATTACAACCAGTGAATGGCATTGTCAAAACAGCTAGCCACCAAACCAAGACAATGGCTTTTTATCTTGCAAAATAAGAAGAAAGAAAAAGAAATACAAAATATGAAGACATATTTTTGAATTCATTCTTTTAATTATACTCTGAAATGGATGGGATAATGGATGATTAAATGGTTAAAAGGTATCCCCGTCAAGACTATAAACGTTTGCTGGCAGCAGAGGCTCTACCTATGAAAAAGGAGTCATTATAAAGCTAAGTTGGAAAGCTTCTTTGTTTTATCATTATCAACCAATAAAGGCTAATTTAAAACTTAAAATGTATTTAATTTTAACAAGAGAAGGAAATAGCAAAAATAGCTATTATTAGATTCAGAATTTATGTATACCTAGTTATATTAGAATTCTCCTCTTAGATAAGATTTCTATATAAAGAAAGTTTAAGTATTTCAACATTTCTCAGAGATAATTGTTTCTCCCAGTGAATCACCAATTGTTGTGCTGTACAACAACCCCCCATTTCATAAAATTCTTCTTTTAACTATAATATGAAATGGGTCCCTTTTATAGATGTGTGAATAAAATTGATATCAACTCATCCTTCATCAAGAGGTCCAAAGGAAATGATATATTATAAACCTTTTGAACAAATATAAATCAATCTTATGAAATAAATATATAATTCTTTATTATTGCGATAAAGTGATCGCAAGATCGCATATCACAACAACAAAGGATACATAACGTAAAGACCCACTGGTTTATCTCGATCCGAAAAGTGAATAACTATCGGTTATTGGGAGAGGCAAGCAAGTGTAACAAAAGGCCCTCCCACTTTTCTCCGATGCGATATCACTATCGACAATCGGGGAATGTAGCACACACACATTAAAGACACCTTTAAAAAACTCCCGATGCGATAAGGAGTATCGCCATCAGGGATCGGGGATTTTGCAAATGACACAAATGTTACTACACAAGCATTTCTCCATTTGTGATCCGATAAAGCTAGGCGCAAATTTCAAAATAGATTGAAAAGGCTTGCATGTATTATTTTAGATTATTATTAAAAGCCTTCCCGTTCCCGATTGTGATTCACTTGTGATTATCCGCCAAAAACTCAAGCCACGCTTTAATGAATCATTCGGTGTTTAAACAATATGATGGATATTTAAAATGATTAACAGGTTAAAAATGGCTAATTAATGGAGCAGTTATGCCGAGATCTCCCTTGAGATTGTATCTATGACAGTATTATTTTAATCCTTCATTATTTGTTAATTGATATAACTCTTTCATATTGGCTCGCACCACCTATTCTCTGTATTACGTTCATTTTATTCCCTGCGTAGAGCTCCGCCGAAGCAACAAATTCAAGTCAAATGGGGAAGAAATCCAAGAGATTTGTGGCAGCTTCCGCTCCCGTAGTAACAGGGCAATCTACTGCTGATCCAGGACCAAGCAAGAAGGGATTGATTTCAGACACTACATGTCTTGGCCTTGGCAACACAAGCTCGCAAAGAATTTATAATCTAATTAAAGCTGAAGAGCCTGAAACGGTATCGGTGCAAGCTACTGTAGATTCAACTAGAAAGTCAGAGGCTTCCCTGAAGGACTTAGCCGAATCATAACTACACTGAATAGCTGCTCGAGAAAAAATTCTTCCGTATACATATGTAGTGCGACAGGCAGTAGAGGAAATCCCTGTTATGAATAGAACATTCTGCACAGTCGACAGAAGAGTCTTCGGCTCGTTCCAACCTGCTGATTTAAGAAAAATGTACCACTTGCCTGAACCACAAAAGAAATACAATAAAGCATTTCTACAGAAGTTCACAAGTGAGAATGAAACTGAATCAGCCCCTATTCGGGAATAGAGACAGAACCCCGCAAGGCATAAACATGAATCTTTAGGTAAGTACTCTGTCGATTCATTATGTTCTCCTTACTGTTATGCCGGGGCAATGATGTGTAGGATTTGGGGATTACATGATTTTGCAAAATTCACGATTGAAATGGTTCCTTTAATGGAAGCGGCAGTTAATAGTGAGATAATGGATTGGGAAAAAATATTGTCAGATAAGTTAGCCACTGCTATTCTTGAGTCTAGAAATAAAACTCACGTCACCGATAGGTCTATTCCTCCGTTTTATTTTAGTGCTTATAGTTTAGATACTCTTTGTTTCAACTCTGAATTTTCTGTGCTCGGGTGGAGATGGACTCCACAAGACCCCATGCCGATTCACATTTATCACTAGAAGCTGTGGAAAGCACACTATAAGGACCACCTGTATCAGATTTGTAATGGTTTTATGTTGCCCATTTACCGTGCCATTTTTGACAAGCCTGCCCCGAAGATTTCTTCACAAGCAGAGATTGACCTAACCACTCTAGGAAACTGGTTCGGGGAGGATAAATTCACATACATAAGGGTTTTTGGTAGCCTTTCCAGGCCTCATTTCCTTCCTCTGTACATACCCGAAAAACTGTTGGCCCGAGAATTAACTTATCAAATTATGTCTGCAGGAGCAACCAAGACTCTAAAGACTTCAAAAAAGCAGGTTTGGCCTACTTTTCCTCTAAGATGCAGTGTTTATACTTTGCACGACTACAAGCATGTAGAGAAGGAAGCAAAGAAAATAAATATGCTAAACCTTGATACTATTCCTAATAGGTGATTTGACCCAAGGAAAGTCGTCTACAATGTGCTTGAACAGGCCAAACTCACAAAGTTTGATCATTAGGAAGATGACTTTGATGACTTATTTTCTTCGGCAGAGTCATTATTCCAGGTCCAAGCACTGGCTAAAATGAGATATAACGATGAAGGGCTAGTAGAATTCAATAAAATCAGAGAATAGAGGTTGCAAACTCTACGTCTAGATTTATTAGCTACTGCCCCGATGACACAATCATGCGAGCCTGAACAACAACTCATCGACAAACCTCTTGCTGCATCAAATATTCTCTAGACAGATAAAGAAAAAGAGTAGGAGAAAGTACATGAGGAAGAGCAGAAAAAGGAGAAAGATAAGGAAAATATCAATGTGGATACCCAGATTGATCCGAAACTACTCCAAGAATGGCAGCAATTTGACTCCATCATAAGCAATTTGGAAGGTCCAAAAGGTGCCAATACACCCAAAGCAATAGATACATAGGATACAACATCAACAAAGGTTTCGAATGAAGGAACCAGTGGCCAAGCCCCTAGCACATATTTAGAAATAATTCCAAAGGATCCCTCGGATCAAATCATTTTGCAGGTGGAGGACATACCTCCATTAGATGTCTTTTACAGTAAAAAACACAGGGCTGTAGTGAAACGACAACGGAAAAGGAGAAGACTTGATCAACCTTCCCTGTTTCCAGAACAAACAGAGACAACCAATGTAGTTTGGAAAGAAGAGTTTGATCCTTTCGATGACCTAATGAAGCTTTCCCAGTATGCCAGAGCTTATTCGGCAGCCACGATGGACAAGGCATCGGAAGTGAGTAATCTACTAAAAGAAAAAGACCAGGCAATTATTTTGTTGTAAACACAACTGTTTGAAGCACAACAGAAAGCTGAACAGTTGGAACAACAATTATCAACACAACAACAATTAAATAATCAATTGAATAAGTAGTTGCTTGAATAAAAACAGAGAATAGCCTCAAGCACAATTCAAAAGAAGGAAGAATTATCAGAAGCATTGGCAAAGTTAAAAACGATGAATGAGCTAATGGCGAAAACAAAAGATGATCAAATCGCTCAGTTATCACTTCAAATAGAGAATTTCAAGAGTCTTCCACAACCTGCCAATTTCAGAATAGAAGCGCTACAGATTAACAAGGCACTGGTGACACAGTTAAGGCTGTTATGTCATAATATTTCTCAAGTTGAGCCCCTTTGTGATATAACGGCATCAATAATCGATAAATCAGTTGATGCTAGACAGGATTTGGAGTAGGCCGACGAGACCCTGACAAATTATCTTGCTTGGCAAGACACCAGTAAGGGACAGGCAGCAAATCTACCCAAAATCCGAGAATCACACAAGTAAATCTTGTTCTTAGAATGGTAGTCTTAGTTGATGAAGGCAAAGAGAGATGTTTGTAGATGTAGATTATCTACAAGTAACTTAAATGAATTAATCAATAACACTCTCTATATGTCTAATATGATTTCACAATGTACCCTAGGTAAATTGCTATTAGCTAAGGCATTGGAGTAAGCATGCAATCATGAGTTGGAAAAGAATGGAAGGTTAATCGCAGGCATCCAAAGTTTAACTTGGGACACCTATTGGTTGTTCTTAGTAAAACCATACAGCTAGAGAGCCGCCCTTAAGTGTCTAACTGATGCGATCGGTTGTATCATTCCTGAGATACATGATGCCACATACTCGTCTCAGCTCCATTTTCGTCTCAGCCACCCTCCAGAATTGGAACTGATGCTTGCAATATGCCAACTCAGATCAAAGGGAGAAAAACCGAAGTGATGAATCATGCTGCCGACTACCAACAAACCTGCTGTGGAGAAGATATTCAAACTCTAGTTGTACCAGTTAAATAGCATTTTATTTTTGTAGTTAGTTAGCTTAATTAGTATTTATAGACCCTTTCATGCATTTAGAAAGGGTCCTCAGGTTTTGTATAAGAGTAAAACCTGGAAGTTGCACTATTGTACTTCCGGTATATTTTTTATAAAGACTGGGCCATTATTCCAAATTTTAACAAAGAAGCTTTTATGTGGATGTGCACTATTGCCTTGATATGAAAGTACCTCTGAGTTGAAAAAAGGAATTCGAATTGCGATTGATATCGGAAATGATTTACAACACATATGGTACTACTATCTATGATCTAGTTTCATTCTTTTATGTGAATCGTTACTTGATTACTCTTGCTATGATTGAATATATATATGTGTTGTCAACAACATTCCTTGTCTTTTTCACTGTTGGATGTTTAAGGGATGTTATTCTTTTAGTCATATATGTATCAATGATATATAAAGGATAAGTGTAACAATGTTTTATTGATTACTTTGTTCAACTATTTGAACAAAGTAATTATTATATGAATGAATGTCTTTGTTTATCAAATAGAGTCATCTATATGCTTATTTTCGAATAGAGATTATCAAACGTTGCACTTAGAAATAGTAATTTCCCGGGATAGAATAGTTATTCATATTTTTACTTTTTAGATTAAATCATTCATCCATTATCATTTTATTAGAAAACAATTCACTCATCGATCCCCTTTTTATTCATAATTGGGAAACTAGTCCCATTATTTCCAATCGGAGGTCCGTACCAGGTGGTTTTCCTCGATGTTGTTGCAGCGATTTTCGAGGCATCAACATTTTTGGCGCTAGAAGGAGGGCATGAACTATGAATGGTGAGTAAATCAAAACCTATAGACCATTCTGAGAGTAAATCTCCCTCCACCTCACCTCGGACCTCTCGTTTGCATTTTGGGACACCAGTATTCAAATGAGAAGAAGAGGAATCAACTACCACTGCTCAATCCCATCATACTCCAGAACAATTAAGTCCTCAGTCTCCTGAAGTTCAGTCTCTCATCCAGAAACTTCAAGGCTCTTCGATATCACCACAGAAATCTGAAGTATCTCAAGGCAGTGAGATTTCGCAATTCAATCTACCTCACCCTCTCACCAGACTTCAAAGCGGAAAGCTCAGTATTGAACCTACTGAGTTGCCTTTACCGAAAAGGAAAAAGGCTAAAAAGAACATTGAAGGATCTGATAGTGAGACCTTTTCTTCATCATCTTCCATTTCATCTTCTCCAGTGTGAAGTCAAACATCCACTCCCCCATTACATATTGTTGTTCAATAGGGATCATAAACTTCAACATCCCAACCTATTCAATCTCCAATACCAACTCCTCCCCAAACACCTGGAATTTCATCGGCAATTGTTATTAGTTCTACGATGGCTCAGAATCCATGGAATAGTCCTGGTGCAGTCATGATGCCTGCACCATTACATCCATTACTTGATTATCCTGAGAAATGGTTGCCAAAATTTAATCCAGATGCTGGAACATTAGCCGAAGAACATATTAACAATTTCATGTTATCAGTTAATCTAAAAGGAGTAACAAAAGAAGATGTTGTTGTTAGGCTTTTCCCCTATACTTTACAAGGATCAGCTGGGTCTTGGTATTTTTCCCTACCCTCTGGATCCATTACCAGCTGGAACATTTTTCAAGAGCAGTTTCTCACTAAGTATGGCGATGATAGATCTTTAGCGACATTAATTAATGATCTTTCGAATCTTAGGATAGAATCTAGAGAACCTATTAAGGAGTTCAACTCCCGATTCAATAAACTCTTGAATAATATTCCGACCGATTCCAAGCCAAGTGAACAAATCAGAAGTGAGTGGTATATAACAGCCCTACCTTCAAATATAGCTATTTTTGTAGATAGAGCTGCAAAACTAACTTTAGCTGAAAACATGAAAGAAGCGCTTGCTGTAGAGAAACGCATTATTGCTTTAGAAAAGAAAGCTGCTCTTGAAGATAGGAAATCCAAAAAAGTTTCTTTTAAAGATGATTCAAAGAAGAAAACCCCCTAAAGATCCATATGATATGGAGGGTCTACAAAAGGTCCTCAAAACAATGTCAAATGAAATGGTTGAAATCAAAAAACAAGTAGCATAAACTTCAACAAAGAGCCATTTAGAAATGTTAAGAAACCTGAGTCAAAACCACCAAATGTTATATCTAATGCAGATTCAGATCCTGAAGAGGAAGAAGAAGATGAAGCAGTTTTACCATCCGATGAACCAGAAGAAGAGGAGGTTGTCGAATGCCATGGAATGTGGGACTTTATTTTACCCAACTCTGATACAGAAAATGAACAAGAAGCTTTCCCTGTGACTACCAGGAGTAGAGGCACTCCTGAACCTGTTCTGTCAATTTCAAAGAAAAGGAGTGCAGGTACCACTACTACAAAAGAAAAGGTGCCCACAAAGGAATCGGCGGCAACAATACCCCAAAATCAACCATCATCCTCAAATATACCTTCAACATCTAAGACGTTAATAGTATTGGATTCAATGAATTACAATATTATTGATGATATGAAGAAGACAAAGGCAAACATTACTATGTTTTAACTTAGAAAACTCAAATATCAGCAGAAATTGCTTCTTAAGGAACTAAATGCAGTACCTTCTGCACCTCTTCCTAGTGCTATGATCTCTAAGGCTGCTAATGATTCAGGTCAACCGTCTTCTAGTAGAATTCAATCTAATGATACAATTTTAATCGGAGACAAATAAAATTCCCATACTCCCCCTTTCCTCTTGACCTATGAGATCTATAATCGAAATCTACACAAATGTTTGATTGTCTCAGGGGCATCCTCTAACATAATGCCAGCTTCAGTTTGCTCCAAACTGAACATTGAGCCCCAAAAGTCTGCAATTCATATTGTACAGTTGGATAGAAACAAGGTCCAGGTTTTAGGGGAAATCAACTCTGTAACTATCAGGTTATCAGCTGATCCACGAGTGGTTCAGAGAATTGATATTTTAATTGTCGATATACCTGAATTTTATGGTTTAATCTTGAGTAGGGATTGGTCTGAGAAACTCCAAGGTTATATTTCTACTGGTTGGTCCCATATGTGGCTACCCTATAAAGGAAAGCCAAATAAAATCAAAATCGATTGGGAGAAACATATGACCCATACTGTCACTGAATTTGAACAAGAGAATCAACCAATAACATTTAATAATAATATTTTGGGGAATTACTCTTCCAAATCATTCTTTGGCAATTTCACTGCCCAGCCATCTCCTTTCTCAGTGAATAATTTCACATCCCAAATCGAAATTTTTTCACAAAACGATAGATCAAGATGTGTCAATATTGTTGAGAAAATTGTAAATAAAATTGTTGATAATTCTTTATTTTGGTCACTATACTTTGATGGGTCTAAATCCAGTGAAGGTGCAGGAGCATGGTGTATTTTAGTTAGCCCTGTAGGAGAAAAAACTATGTTTTCATGTAGATTGGAATTTGAATGCACAAATAATACAATTGAGTATGAGGCCTTAGTTCAAGGACTATATAAAGATATTGGTCTTAAAGTTAAATATTTGAAAGTGTTTGGTGATTCAGAAATTGTCATAAAACAAGTTAGAAATACAATTCACTATCTTTCTAGCCATCTCAAACACTATCAGTCTTTGGTGCAAGAACTCATATCTCAATTTTTAGCTTTCAATATTTCTCCTATCCCTAGATCCCAGAATGCAACAACAGATTTGCTAGCTAATTTTTCCTCTAAACTCCTACCTTCCGAAGATTACAGCCCAGACAGATTTTCAGTAGAGTTAATTTTTAGACCATCAATTCCTGACAATGTCACCAATTGGCAAGTGTTCAATCATGACAAAGACATTTTAAATTTCTTGACTTTTGACGAGTCCTACGATGATCAAATCATTGATGAAAGTGATCATGACCTTCAAATGAAGGAAAAGCAGGAAGAAAACTCAATACCAAAACCCGTGGTTAAGCTTGATGATCTTTATGATATTAAAGACAGGTTTAAACAGGTAAGAAATTCAAAGCTCCAAAGTTCCACTTTAAGATTTGAGTTGATAAACCTAGGTATAGAGGAAAACCCTCAAAACATCAATTTGGGATTAGGACTTTCTTTGGAAGAAAGAACAACATTCATTAGGTTATTACAAAAAAATAAATATGTCTTTGCTTGGAAATATGATGATTTAAAAACATACGATGCATCAATCATTTAGCATACTATTCCAATGCTTTCTGAACAAAAACCAGTCCAACAGAAGTTAAGGAAAATCCATCCTAACTTAGAGAGTCAAATAAAA
>APFE030441282.1:14603-30902 GCA_000404065.3 Pinus taeda | reverse complement strand
ATTCAAAGGATTGATCAATAAAACAGTAGTTGTCTATTTAGATGATATTACTGTATTTTCCAAGAAAAGGTCTAATCATTTACATGATTTAAATCAAATCTTTGAACGCTGTAGAAGGTATGGTATCTTGCCCAATCCAAAAAAGTCCTTCTTTGCTCTTAATCAAGGAAATCTCTTGGGCTTCATTGTTTCCAAAGAAGGTATTTATATTGATCCAGATAGAATTAAAGAGATTTTTGATATTCCATTCCCTCATAACAAAAAATCCATGCAGTCATTTATGGGTCAAATTAACTTTGTTAAAAGATTTGTTCCAGATTTTTCCCAGATTATTTTACCATTTCAAACAATGATTAAAAAAAATTCGGTGTTTAGATGGGGATCTACAGAAAAAGAGGCATTTGATTCTATCAAACAATCAATAATTAATGCCCCTGCTTTAAGAACTCCCAATTTTTCAAATCATTTCACACTGTATACTCTCGCATCCACCTTGTCTTATGTAGTAGTGCTGACTCAGATTAATAATCAAAACTTTGAAGCACCAATTTCATTTTATAGTTCAAATCTTCAAGGTGCTGAACTTAATTATTCAGAAGTTGAAAAGCAAGCCTTTGCATTGTACAAAGCTGTCAAACACTACAGACCCTTCCTTTTAAAATCTCACACAAAAGTTATAGTTCCTTTCTCAGCCAAAAAGACAATTACTAATTCAAAGGGAATTAGGAGAAAAAAGGGCAAATTGGGTCACAACATTACAAGAATATGACTTAGAAATCAAGCCAACAAAGATTGTCAGAGGCCAAGGTTTTTGCAGTTTATTAGCAGGAGCATCCAATATTCAAGAATCAAAAGGTACAGAACACACTGAAGAAATCAATCAGATAAGTATCACTGATCCTGAATCACAATATGCAAATTTGATATTCTATTTAAAAAATGGATACACACCTTCTAATATCTCCTATAAAAACAAACATGCCATTATATTAAAAGCGAAAAACTTCATAATTGTAGACGATGTACTTTTTAGGTGGAATTCTGATTCAATTTTATTAAGATGCCTAGAAAAACCTAAAGCGCAAAGTTTTGCAGGAGCTACACTACGGACCAGCAGGAGGACATTTTGGAGTTGATACAACAGCCCACAAAATCATTCATGCTGGATATTATTGGCCCACCCTATTTAGAGATACTCACAAATACGTAAGGAAATGCCGAAGTTGTCAAATCTCCAGTGGAAGACAAAGAAACCAGCTTTCCCTTTGCAACCAGTCAACATTGAACAACCTTTCGAGCAATGGGGATTGGATATCATTGGGGAAATCACTCCACAATCATCCAAACAACATAAGTATATCCTTACTACTACTGATTACTTTACTAAGTGGGTTGAAGCAATTCCTCTGAAGACAACAAACTCTGAAGTAATTATAGAGTTTATAGATCAATTCATTATTACCAGGTTTGGTGTCCCAAACGATCTTGCTTTCAATAATGCATCTCATTTCTTTGGAAATTATATGTTTGAGTTCGCTATCAAAAGAGGGTTTAAATTGAAATATTCTGCGAATTACTATCCCCAAGGTAATGGTTTAGCAGAATCCACCAATAAAAATCTCGTCAAAATCATTAAGTGAGCTATTGAGAAGAATCATAAAAATTGGCATAAATATTTAATATTTGCACTATGGGCTGACAGAATAAGACAGAAGGCTTCCATAGGTACTTCTCCATTTAATCTTGTATATGGGAAAGAAGCAGTCCTACCAACCAATTTATTACTTCCTTCTTTGGCCCTAGTGCAGTTTATTGAAGAAAGTCCCCCATCTTCTATTCAACTAAGACATGATCAAATCTTAAAATTAGAAGAAGAAAGGGAAAAGGCCAAAATTATACATGCAAAACAGCAGCAAATTATCAAGTCATCTTTTGATTCAACTTCATCCAGTTCAAAATAGTTACAAGTTGGTGATCTAGTTCTGAAATAGGACAAAGCCCATGAAGATAAAGGAAAACACACTAAGTTCCAGAAAATGTGCTCGGACCATTTCAAATCAAAAGGAAGATAGGCCATTCTACTTTCGTATTGCAAGATCTATCAGGTAAGAGAGATTCTATTCCTGTTAATGGCCTTATCTTGAAAAAATTCTTCAATTGAGGAGGTAACCCCTTCTCCTTTTGTAAATATTCAATTTTCAGGAAAATTTACGTTCATAATTTTTAGGATTATTAGGAAATAAAGTTGTAAGATATCTCCCATTGGCCTTTGCTATATTGAAAAAGTTGCTCAAAAGAAATAGTTTTGATATTTACTTTTAAAATGGAAACCTTAAACAAAAGGAAAATTTCTAGGAAATTAGGTATATTTAGATTCTGAAACCCCATTTTATTTTTGTTAAATCTTATCGAGATTTAGAAGTACTGTAAATCATTTTAATGTTTTCAAATGGCCAAAAAACGATTATCTATATAAAAATAGAAACTGATTCAATCTTAGCATATTCAACTCTTACCCTGTCATCCATGCTCTCTTAAGGAGAAAACTGTCCATCCCATTCATCAAAGTTTATGATTACTCAGAGTGTAATTCTAAAATATATTTGATATAAAAGATAAGGGGTCTTATTACAAGTCTGCTTACCATGATCATTGGGGAATAGTTTAACTGAAAATACCAAAACTGCATACCAAAACAGGGTAATGGCTTATAATTATAAGACAAGGGGTCTTATCACGAGCCGACTTGTTTAGTTACATTACAACTAGTGAATGGCATTGTCAAAACAGCTGGCCACCAAACCATCACATTGGATTTTTATCTTGCAAAATAAGAAAAAAGAAAAAGAAATACAAAATATGAAGACATATTTTCGAATTCATTCTTTTAATTATACTCTGAAATGGATGGGATAATGGACGATTAAATGATTAAAAGGTATCACTGTCGAGACTATAAATGTTTGCTGGCAGCAGAGGCTCTACCTATGACAAAGGAGTCATTATAAAGCTAAGTTGGAAAGGTTCTTTGTTTTATCATTATCAACCAATAAAGGCTAATTTAAAACTTAGAATGTATTTAATTATAACAAGAGAAGGGAATAGAAAAAATAGCTATTATTAGATTCAAAATTTATGTATACCTAGTTATATTAGAATTCTCCTCTTAGATAAAATTTATATATAAAGAAAGTTTAAGTATTTCAACATTTCTCAGAGATAACTGTTTCTTCCAGTGAATTGCCAATTGTTGTGCTGTACAACAACCCCCCATTTCATAAAATTTTTCTTTTAACTATAATATGAAATGGGTCCCTTTTATAGATGTGTGAATAAAATTGGTATCAACTCATCCTTCATCAAAAGGTCCAAAGGAAACGATATATTATAAACCTTTTGAACAAATATAAATCGGTCTTATGAAATAAATATATAATTCTTTATTATTGCGATAAAGCAATCGCAAGATCGCATATCACAACAACAAAGGATACATAACGTAAAGACCCATTGGTTTATCCCGATCCGAAAAGTGAATAACTATCGGTTATCGGTAGAGGCAAGCAAGTGTAACAAAAGGCCCTCCCACTTTTCTCCGATGCGATATCACTATCGACAATCGGGGAATGTAGCGCACACACATTAAAGACACCTTTAAAAAACTCTCGATGTGATAAGGAGTATCGCCATCGGGGATCGGGGATTTTGCAAATGACACAAATGTTACTACCCAAGCATTTCTCCAATTGTGATCCGATAAAGCTAGGCACGAATTTCAAAATAGATTGAAAAGGCTTGCATGTATTATTTTAGATTATTATTAAAAGCCTTCCCATTCCCGATAGTGATTCACTTGTGATTATCCGCAAAAAAATCAAGCCACGCTTTAATGAATCATTCGACGTATAAAAAATATGATGGGTATTTAAAATGATTGACAGGTTAAAAATGGCCAATTAATGGAGCAGTTATGCCGAGATCTCCCTTGAGATTGTATATGCGGCAGTATTATTTTAATCCTTCATTATTTGTTAATTGATATAACTCTTTCATATTGGCTCGCACCACCTATTCTTTGTATTACGTTCATTTTATTCCCTACGCAGAGCTCCGCTGAAGCAACAAATTCAAGTCAAATGGGGAAGAAATCCAAGAGATTTGCGGCAGCTTCAACTCCCGCAGTAACAGTTCAATTTACCACTGATTCTAGACCAAGCAGGAGGGACTGATTTCAGACACTACTTGTCTTGGCCTCAGCAGCACAGGCTGGCAAAGCATTTATAATCTAATTGAAGCTGAAGAGCCTGAAATGGTATCGGTGCAAGCTACTGCAAATTTAACTAGAAAGTCAGAGGCTTCCCTGAAGGACTTAGCCGACTCATATCTACATCGAATAACTGCTCGAGAAAAAAAATTTCCGTATACAGATGTAGTGCAATGGCAGTAGAGGAAATCCTTGTTATGAATAGAACATTCTACACGGTCGAAGGAATATTCTTCGGCTCATTCCCACCTGATGATTTAAGAAAAATGTACCACTTGCCTAAACCACAAAAGAAATACAATAAAGCATTTATGGAGAAGTTCACAAGTGAGAATGAAACTGAATCAGCCCCTATTCGGGAATGGAGACAAAACCTCGCAAGGCACAAATATGAATCTTTAGGTAAGTACTCTGTTGATTCATTATGTTCTCCTTACTGTTATGCCGGGGCAATGATGTGTAGGATTTGGGGATTACATGATTCTGCAAAATTCACAATTGAAATGGTCCCTTTAATGGAAGCAGCAGTTAATAGTGAGATAATGGATTGGGGAAATATATTGTCAGATAAGTTAGCCACTCTTATTCTTGAGTTTAGAAATAAAACTCGCATCACCAATAGGTCTATTCCTCCGTTTTATTTTAGTGCTTATATTTTAGATACTCTTTGTTTCAACTCTGAATTTCCTGTACTGGGGTGGATATGGACTCCACAAGACACCATGCCAATTCACACTTATCACCAGAAGCTATGGAAAGCACACTATAAGGACCACCTGTATCAAATTTGTAATGGTTTTATGTTTCCCATTTACCGTGCCATTTTTGACAAGTCTGCCCCGAAGATTTCTTCACAAGCAGATATTGACCTAAGCACTCTAGGAAACTGGTTCGGGGAGGATAAATTCAAATACATAAGGGTTTTTGGTAGCCTTTCTAGGCCTCATGTCCTTCCTCTGTACATACCCAACAAACTGTTGGCTCGAGAATTAGCCTATCAAATTACGTCCGTAGGAGCAACCAAGACTCTGAGGACTTCAAAAAAGCAGGTTTGGCCTACTTTTCCTCTAAGATGTGGTGTTTATACTTTGCACAACTACAAGCATGCAGAGAAGGAAGTAGAGAAAATAAATATGCTAAACCTTGCTACTATTCCTAATAGGTGATTTGACCCAAGGAAAGTCGTCTACAATGTGCTTGAACAGGCCAAACTCACAAAGTTTGATCATAAGGAAGATGATTTTGATGACTTATTTTCTTTGGTAGAGTCAATATTCTAGGTCCAAGCACTGGCTAAAATGAGATATAACGATGAAGGGCTAGTAGAATTCAATAAACTCAGAGAACAGAGGTTGCAAACCCTGCCTCTGGATTTATTAGCCACTGCCCTGATGACACAATCAAGCAAGCCTGAAAAACAACTCATTGACAAACCTCCTACTGCATCAAAGATTCTCGAGATAGATAAAGAAAAAGGGCAGGAGAAAGTACAGTAGGAAGAGCAAAAAAAGGAGCAGGATAAGGGCAGCGAAAATATCAATTTGGATACCTAGATTGATCTGAAACTACTCCAAGAATGGCAGAAATTTAACTCCATCGTAAGCAATCTGGAAGGTCCAAAAGGTGTTGATACACCCAAAGCAACAGTTACACAGGATACGTCAACAAAGGTTCCAAATGAAGGAACTAGTGGCCTACCCCCTAACACAGATTTAGAAATAATTCCAAAGGATCCGTCGGATCAAATCATTTTGCAGGTGGAGGACATACCTCCATTAGATGTCTTTTACAGTCCAAAACACAAGGCTGTAGTGAAACGACAGCGGAAAAGGAGAATACTTGATCAACCTTCCCTATTTCCAGAACAAACAGAGATAGCCAATGTAGTTTGGAAAGAAGAGTTTGATCCTTCCGATTACCTAATAAAGATTTCCTAGTATGCCGGAGCTTATTCGGCAGCCACTAGGCATCGGAAGTGAGTAATCTACTAAAAGAAAAAGACCAAGGAATTATTTTGTTGCAAACACAGCTGTCTGAAGCACAACAAAAAGTTGAACAGTTGGAACAACAATTATCAACACAGCAACAATTAAATAATCAATTGAATAAGCAGCTGCTTCAAGGAAAACAGAGAATAGACTCAAGCACAATTCAAAAGTAGAAAGAATTATTAGAAGCATTGGCAAAGTTAAAGACGATGAATGAACTAATGGAGAAAATGAAAGATGATGAAATCGCTCAGCTATCACTTCAAATAGAGAAGTTCAAGAGCCTTCCACAACCTGCCGATTTCAGAACAGAAGCGCTACAGATTAACAAGGCATTGGTGACAGTTAAGGCTGTTATGTCATAATATTTCTCAAGTTGAGCCCCTTTGTGATATAACAACATCAATAATTGATAAATCAGTTGATGCTAGACAGGATTTGGAGTAGGCCGACGAGACCTTGACAAATTTTCTTGCTTGGCAAGACACCAGTGAGGGACAGGCAGTAAATCTACACAAAATCCTATAATCACACAAGGAAATCCTATTCTTAGAATGGAAGTCTCAGTTGATGAAGGCAGAGAGAGAAGTTTCTAGATGTAGATTATCTACAAGTAACTTAATTGAATTAATTAATAACACTCTCTATCTGTCTAATATGATTTCACAATGTACCCCAGGTAAATTGCTATCAGCTAAGACATTGGAGTAAGCATGCAATCAGGAGTTGGAGAAGAATGGAAGATTAATCGCATGCATCCAAAGTTTAACTTGGGACACCTATTGGTTGTTCTTAGTAAAACCATACAGCTAGAGAGCTGCCCTCAAGTGTTTAACTGATGCGATTGGTTGTATCATTACCGAGATACATGATGCCACATACTCGTCTCATCTCCATTCTCATCTCAGCCGCACTCCAGAATTGGAACTGATGCTTGCAATATGCCAACTTAGATCAAAGGGAGAACAACCGAAGTGATGAATCATGCTGCCGACTACCAACAAACCTGCTGTGGAGAAGATATTCCAAATCTAGTTGTACCAGTTAAATAGCATTTTATTTTTGTAGTTAGTTAGCTTAATTAGTATTCATAGACCCTTTCATGCATTTAGAAAGGGTCCTCAGTTTTTGCATGAGGCTAAAACCTGGAAGTTGCACTATTGTACTTCTGGTATATTTTTTATAAAGACTGGGCCATTATTCCAAATTATAACGAAGAAGCTTTTATGTGGATGTGCACTATTGCCTTGATATGAAAGTACCTCTGAGTTGAAAAAAGGAGTTCGAATTGTGATTGATATCGGGAATGATTTACAGCACATATGGTACTACTATCTATGGTCTAGTTTCATTCTTTTATGTGAATCGTTATTTGATTACTCTTGCTATCATTGAATATATGTATGTGTTTTCAACAACATTCCTTGTATTTTTCACTACTGGATGTTTAAGGGATGTTATTCTTTTAGTCATATATGTATCAGTGATATATAAAGGATAAGTGTAACAATGTTTTATTGATTACTTTGTTCAACTATTTGAACAAAGTAATTATTATATGAATGAATGTCTTTGTTTATCAAATAGAGTCATCTATATGCTTATTTGTGAATAGAGATTATCAAACATTGCACTTAGAAATAGAAATTTCCCGGGATAGAATAGTTATTCATATTTTTAGTTTTTAGATTAAATCATTCATCTATTACCATTTTATTAGAAAACCATTCACTCATCCATCCCCTTTTTATTCATAATTGGGAAGTTGGTCCCATTATTTCTAATCAGAGCCACCACAACAAACGGAAAAGGAGCTGCATTAAGGTCTGGACCGGGTGGTTTTCCCCAATATTGTTGCAACGATTTTCGAGGCATCAACATGTCCCAAGGATGGGAGGAGGACTAGGGTTTGCAAAATTTGTACAGGAGGGGTTATAGACAGGGACGATGTTCAAAGGGGGGAGGTGGGGCTCTCTCCTACAAAAATATAGTTTCAGACAAAGAGAAGGGGTCTCGAGGAGATTTCGGAAATGCAACTGATATTTCAGAAGGTTTGAACCATGGAGTAGGTGGGACTGACAATCAAAACCTGACTGGACAAAAATAAGGAGAAGGAAGAAATGTCTCAGAGGACCAGTAATATCAGAGGAAGAAAAATAATGTGTTAATTGGAAATGGCTCATGCAGGCCTAGATCAACAAAGATAATAAAGTTTGTTATTACAAATACCCAAATGCAAGCATTCAGATATCACATGCATCCTTATGCAATGATTTGTAAATTCATGGGATTATGGCCAACCGAGAAAACCCTTTGCACGTGGATCAAGAAGACCTAAAAACCAAAAGGTGAGGTGTACCTGCACTTAGATTGAAAGGATTCTTTATAGTGTTTTTCACAAATCTTCAAGGCAGTGACAAAATATTCGATGGAGGTTCTTGTTTTTTGCCTTAGTTGGATTGTATGTGTCCATGGAAGATGAATCTTGTTCGAGAAAAGGAATCCTTCACGAATGTCCCAGTCTAGGTCCGTCGTTATTCCTTGCCCCTAGAATACTGGATAGCTTCAACACTAGAAATCATTGGGTAAAAATGTAGGGAAGTTTATCAAGATCTCAGATGCAACCATGCAAGGACAATATACTTCATACACAAAGATAAGTGTAGAAATGTATGTTTCAGGAGCCTTACAGGAAGCGATCTGGTTAGAGTTTCAAGATGAAAAATGGTTACAGGTTATGGACTATGAACAAATCCCATTTAGATGTTGATGCTGACATGAGCACAAGCATCTGATAAGGGATTGTCTCGTCAATTGTGCAGAAGAACAACAAAAGGGAAAAGAGCCAAACGACAATGTCGGGTTTATCAAAGCAAGCTAGAGAGGGTGAGCAATAAGGAGGACATAAGCATGAAATACAATGGGGAGAAAAAAAATGAAGAAGAACTTCGAAATTCTCCTAGAAATGACACTAGAGGAGGATGGAAGGGAGGAAGGAAATGAGGACAATTAGACCATGAATAGTAAGCAAGAAAACATGGAAGCTCAAAATAATATCACGAAAGACATAAATAGGCCATATCTGGGAAAATACTTAGAAGGTGATTTTGAAATGACACTAGGTGAGGGTGAAACAAAGGACCTCGATCTATAAGTGTTGTTAGAACATGAGGGGATGGATCTGTAGAGCATGATTGATCAATGGAGAAAACAAGGGATAGATGCAATCTCACTAGAACAAATAGATAAGATCCAACACCTCTTTCTTGTGTGAAAAGAGGCGAAAGTTCGAGGGCTGAAGAGAATGCATGGGGAGATTGGTGATATGGGAATCAAGGTGGTGGAATCTCAACTACACATTAAGCCAAAGAAACCCAGAAGAAAAAGAAGATGAAAGCCAAACAATGTATCCCTAAAGGAAATAGGAGAGATGTTGATCAATTCATGTAAGATGCAAGCTCTTAGCTCACCTCCCAACCTACCTAGCTAAAAATGACAATAATTACATGGAATGCAAGAGGCATGAATAGCCTACGAAAACAAAGACTATTAAAGAAGAAGATAAAAATGGAAAAGGCAGATTTGATATTCATCTAAGAAACTAAATGTACAATAGACAAAATTAAAGAAATAGATATGAAGTTGGGCAGAAGATTGTGTTATTTATATGTGGAGTCTGAGTAATGTGAGAGGGTTATTAAGCTTGTGGAATCCTAAGTTACTAAACCTGGTTGTAGATCAATCCACTAGATTCTCCCTCTCCCTTGAGCTACAATTAAGAAGGTCACCCACAACCATATTGTTCACAAATGTATATGGACCCTAGAGAGTTGAAGAGAAACGAGGTCTAATCCAAGCCCTGAAAGACTTAAGGGAAAGAAATCCAAATCCTCAATGGATTGTAGGGCGATATTTCAACATGAACACCTCATTAACATAAAATAAGGGAGGTTTAAGGAGGATTGACAGAGACTCTGAAGCCTTTAGGAACTTCATAAAGGATGCAAAGATGATTGATATAGAAACATCTAATGGGATCTACGCCTAGAGAAATAAGAGAAGCATGAATCAACAAATAGCTTCCATACTATATCGATTCTTAGTCTCTGACTAAATGTTATTGCAAGGCATAAATATCAAAGCTAATATTATTCCTAGTGGAGGTTCAAAACATTGGCTAGTAATTGCAATATTATAAATGCTCGGAACCTCTAAAAACCTCCCTTTCTGATTTGAATCTTTCTAGATGAACCACCCCTCCTTCATGGAAAACATCAAGAAATGGTGGTCCAACCCTCTTCCGATAATAGGCTCTAATATGTTCAGAATGAAAGTAAGACTCAAATATATCAAATAACAACTTAAAAGCTAGAATAAAATGAGTTTGGAGATATTTTCCAAGCAAAAAAAGACCTAGAAATCCAAATGGAAGACCTGCAAAGGTCTCTGATGAAGAAGGATTCACATAGGAAAAGAAGAGAGAGGAACTCGAACTAATGAAGAAATGTGAATATAGATGCTTGAAAGAAGAAATCTTATGGAAACAAAAGTCTAGAATCCTATAGCTACAGGAAGGGGAAAAACAAAAAGTTCTTTCACAGATCAACCATCACTCATAGGCATGCCAAAAAAACCCTTAGAATTAAGGATACCCAGGGATAGTCGCATAAGGCTCATAAAGAGATTGAGGACATCATGGTGTAGTATTTCAAAAGATTGCAACTAAACCCATGTGGACAGATCTGTAGTAATCCAAAATATTGTAGGGCATATCCCCAAGATATTGATAGAGCAAAAATAAAATTTAAATAAATCCATTTCAATGGAAGAAGTGGCTTTGGATGTTCACAAGATGCCCAATAATAAATCTCCTAGACCTGATGGATTTATCATATAGTTTTTAAAATCCTATTGGGAGGTGTTCAAAAAGATGTTTTCGAAGTAGTTGAAGATTCTCGAGATTCATAGACTATCCCCAAAACCTTAAATTCCACTTCTTGGCCTTAATCCCAAAGGAAGAGGTAGCTAATACCCAAGATAAGTTTAGAACTATTTCTTTGTGTAACATGATATATAAGATCATATCCAAATTAGTTGTGGCTAATCCCCTCAAATTAATTATTCCTATGTTGATTTCAGAGGAACAATCTAGCTTTGCGGAAGGGAGGCAGATTCTAGAAAATGTTATCCATACCCATGAAATCATTCAGTCACTCAAAAACTTGAAAAAAGTAGGAAATATCATTCAATTAGATTTATCCAAGGCTTTTTAAAAAGTCAATTGGAGTTAAATGGGAGTAATCCTACAAGCTTTTGGATTTGAGCAACACTGGATTAGATGGATTATGTCATTATTAACCTCCCCAAGCCTCTCTATTTTAGTGAATGGAGCCCCTGCTAAACCCTTCTTCCCTTCTTGAGGGATTCATCGGGGGGACCCTCTATCACCCTTCTTGTTTTTCATCATGATGGAAGGGCTTGGTAGAGCCACCAAAGATGCTACCAGAGAATGAGACATCAAAGGTATCCAACCTCATGAAGGATTCCCAACTATAAATCACCAATAGTTCATTAATGACACTATTCTTCATGGAATCCCCACTGTAAAAGAATCTAGAGAGTTTAAAAACATTTTGGACACATTTTTTGAAGCCTTAGGTATGGAGATCAATCAAGAAAAAACTATGGTCTTCTTATTTAATACCCCCATAGCTACTAAGAGGAATTTAACTAATATCCTTAGGTTTTAAATGAAATGTCTTCGATTTAGATACCTGGGTATTCCTTTGACAGACATGGCTTGGAAGAAATCAAATTGGGAACGAGTCATGTATAATATAGAAGATAAAGTGAAGCACTTGACTTACATAGCACTAAAATTTGTGGGAAGGCTTGTTTTGACCAAGATTGTGCTGCAAACAATCCCAGGATACATGCTATCAGTCCTCTTGGCCCCCAAAGGTATCCTCCAAAAGATAAGAGAAATCCAACTAAAATTCCTATGGAAAGGAGTTGATGAGAAAAGGAAATGTTCATTAGTCGAATGGGAAAAACTATGTAAACCAAAAATATTGGGTGGCCTTAGTTTACACGACCCTAAAATTATCAATCGAGCCTACGATGCAAATTTATGGTGGAGGTGGCTAAAATAAATGATATCACTGTGGGAAAAATTATGGAATAAAAAATATGCCCGAGACTAGAACCTATAGGATCGTATTTGTATGTTGGGAACAACCCAAGGATCAACAATATCAAACTTATCTTGGAGAAATAAGAAAGTTGTCTAGCAACAATGATTTTGGGAAATTTGGGATGGAAGGACAATGTTGTTTTGGGAAGACACTAACAATAGCTACCCAACCTGAGTAGTGAAGTGAGGCACACTTTGCAAGTAGAACTCCACGGACAGGGAAAAATTCAGGTGTGCCAGTATTGGGAACATTAAATAAAGATCATAAAATGATGAAAATGGTGTCTGAATATTTTCCAAGGAACCAATTTGAATGATGTAGTCTCTATGGAATTGATGGAAGAACTAAACAAAATATGTATCCTCTATAAAAAGAAAAATACTAGCTAAGATGGGGAAACAATAAAGGGGTGGGTTCAAGCTCAAAGAGGCCAAATTATACCTTGAGGATAACCATCATTGTGAAGTGGATTTGGTATGGAGAAAGATATGGACCTCACAACAATGGCCCAAGATCAAAGCATTCCTCTGGTTAGTTCTACACAAGAATTTCCTGACTTGGGAAAACTTACCTGATAGAGGATTCATAGGAGCCTCTTGGTGCCATCTATGTGAAAACGATGAGAATAACTTAAACCACCTATTAAACTCATGTCGATATACCTCTATTATCTAAGATTGGATAGCCACTCTATTCAAGAAAACTGATATAACCAGGAATAAAATTCAAGAAATGACAAGGAAATGGAGAGAGAACTACAAAAAAAATGAGATAGTCAATCTTACTTGGTGCTTGGCCCATGGCTTCATAATTTGGGTTATGTGGAAGGAATGCAGCCACTAAATATTTCAAAATAAGAAGCAACTATCGAAAATATTTATAGAGGGGATCAAAAAATAATTAAAGGAAACAATGGTAAGTTTCATAATTAAGTTGTTGGAAGTGAAACAAACCCCCCAGGAGAAAAGGATTCTGAAACTACTACAACTAAACAATTAAGGTCTTTAGATGATGTGACACAAAGAACCTCAGTTGGACATGTGCTCTAAGACCTGGCTCCCACAACCTGAGGGGTTTTTTAAGTTGAACTTTGACAGGGCTTCAAAAGTGAACCTAGGTAATGCTGGAACATGGGGTGTGATCAGAGACTATAAAGGGTAGATCCATAGAGTGATTTTCTCTAATCCTGGACAAGCTACAAAAAATGCCACGAAGTTCTGCTCTTTGGAGTAGGGAATGGAAATACTAGTATAAGAGATATTGCCCAATGTCATAATTGAAGGCACCTCTAGGATTGCAATACAAGCATCAGAAAGGATTCAGTGTGGGTCACAACTTAGTAAGTTCACAAGACACTAGCACCTAGATCAACTAAACCAACGAATTAAGGAGCACTTATATTTTCTAGATGCAGATGATTTTAAGCTAGTGAAGCAATATGCTAATGTAGTGGCTAACAAGATAGCTAACACAATGAGTGCTATTCCCAAAGTGAATGAGGACGTGGTCTAGGAGGAGTTGTGGAAGGGTTAATTGAAAGAGGATTGTAGGAATTTGGTCAAGAATGACTATTGAACGACAAGAAGAATAAAAGACAGTGTAGAGGCAAGACCAAGAAAGGACAAGATGGCATATGTTGGACCATGCAATTAGAAAGGGTTACCATGCAAGGAAAGTGATAGTTAATAAAAGCATGAAGGCGATGGTAGCTTAAAGGACAAAGGTGATGGTAGCTTGAATTCTCAAATGGGCTCAAATCATGAAAGGCAATATGCAATTCAAGAAATGAGTTAAGAAAGGTGGTATAGGAAAACCCATATTATGAAGAATTCTATGGGGAGGCGAGAAAATTTATCGCTCCTACTATATTAACAAGCAATAACGAACAAGGAGAATGAAAATTGAAGGATGGCTCAAAATGGGCAACTCCTCACATGGAGAACAAGTAAGGCCAGTACTACCGAAGAGAAGGTGATAACAATATGGAAAAGTATTTCCGTAGGAATTAAGGTAGGAAGGCTTTCCAACGTGATAAGGCTTTAAATCTAAGGTTGGATGCTCTCTCCATTCTTCATTGTTGGGAATACTTGAAAGACATCAACTATCGGGAAATTGTATCGATCCATTTTAAGCTTTCCAAGGAAATTTTTTCAAGAGATAGGAGGATGGGGAGAGTTAAGTTTTCTACATGAATACTTAAATAGGGGGGTCATGATGCAAGGAATTGTAAGAAAACTTGCATGAAGACAATGGCTAGGGAAGTAGCGCAATCATTCCACACTATTGTTCTAGAGAAACGGAATTTGTAGTGTCACTTCTTGGTGAGTTAGATTTAATGACACTTGGAGAGGGCGATTTGATGCATTGATATAAAGATTACCCATGTCACACTTATGTATATTATTGTATGCTAATAGACCTGGTTTGAGTCACACAGTTGCTGCCTACTTATGATAATATCTATGGTTGTGTGTATAAAATTGGTTTTGGTAAGACTGATTTTGGTTAAGTGCATATTATTGATGTTTTCTCTTTTGGTATCTGTTGTGCTATACAACAACCCCCCGTCCCCGCATTTCAAATTTTTAATCTTAGTCTAAAGATGATAAATAAGAAATAGGCCCCCTTTAGGGTATAAAAAGTAATAAAACTTTTTGAGTAAAAATATATTTTCCATACTTTCATATAAAGTTGCTTTATGGGTGTTTGGAACCGCTCATCGCAAATTGCAATTTCTTAAGATCAATGAACATCCATTTGAAAAGTTGTGATGCGATCAAAGTCATTGAAAATTCCTCATCGCAAAGTTTTAAATTGAAATGATCCATTTATAAATATGCGATGTGATATAACTCACATTTTGCGTATCGTTAATCCTAAGGAATAAGTTATGGCATTTCGTTGAAACCTTGCGATGCGATAAGGCTATCACATATCGCATATCGCCAACCGATAGGGAAACATTGAAACCATTCCATTGAAACTTTGTGATGCGATATAACTATCGCGATTACATATTGCATGTCGCGCTCCCAATAGAAAAACAATTCACAATATAGTGTTAAATCAATTATAAAGGAAAACATGATTTATGAAGGAAAAACATGATTTGCCAAGTTTGAAAAAGAACCCGCCAACTCTACGTGCTAGCTCATCACTCATTGCAATCACAACAATACAAATAATTCTTTCGAACATAGCGGTTGTAATTCCCCATTTGCAATATGCAATGGCTCTACAAGTATTAAAATAGTACAATCGCTAATCGCAAAATCGCAGAGTTATGGCACTTGTTCTAAAAGTACCGTTGGAAAACTTGTGATGCGATATATATTAATTTGACATTAAAGTTTCACATTATGAGGTTACAGTAAAACATTAAGAGGCAGTTATGGTTACAATCCTTTAAGGATTTCATCCTTTGTGACTATGTACAATATGAGATCTTTTGCATCTAATGCACATATACTGATTTTAGTCTGTAATTAGTTGTATTGGTTGCTCTTAAAGTTTTTTCGCCTATCATGCTCCTCTTTCTCATTTTGCAGTGTAAATCCAGAATTACGCAGTCAGTCAAGATGTCTAAGAAATCTCGAAAGACAAATGTAGGTTTTAACCCTAAACATAAATTACCTGCATATGAATTCTAAAACATGGATAAAAAAACAATGCGAGAGCATAACACATAAAGCACATATACACAAAGATTTCCCCTAGATCCCAAAATTAGGACTACTAGCTTGATTTTTCGTTATGTTCCTTTCAATGTTACAGTACATATTTATACATGTCGAAGCATCCAATACCATGGACTGAAAAACCATCGCGTCCAAAACCATGGACCAAAAACCAT
>APFE030441282.1:0-14186 GCA_000404065.3 Pinus taeda | reverse complement strand
GCTAGTCATGGAAAGAATATAACACAACCCAACATTCTCCCACTTGTTGTTTTATTTCCACAGGGGGCCAAAAGAGAGCTTTGTTATTTATCCAGCTCTGCAACTCCCATTATTTCTCTACACCAAGAGAACTTATCAGAGCTCACAGATTTTGTCAATGCATTTGTAGTATTCTTCAAAGTGTCCATCTTTACCAGCAAAACCTTTTTGTCTTCTATCATATCCCTCACAAAGTGATACTGAACATCAATGTGCTTTGTCTTTGAATGATAAGCAGGGTTCTTTGCCAAGAAAATTGCACTTTTTCTATCACAGTCTATCTTTATAGCTCCCTGTACTAACCCCATACTTGAGCACAATATCTACAACCAAACTGCTTCCTTGCTTGCATGAGTGGCTGCCATGTATTTTGCCTCTATAGTTGATAGTGCCACTACAGATTGTTTCTTACTCATCCAACTGACTGCACCTCCAAATAGGTTAAAAACATACCCACTTGTAGATCTTCTCTGATCCATATCTTGAGCCCAGTCTGCATCAACAAAGCCACAAATATCCAACACTCTTTCCAATCTTGGTCTTCCTTGGTAGCACAAACCATAATCACTAGTGCCACGCAAATACCTAAAAACCCGCTTCACTGCTATTCAGTGCTCCTTCCCTGGTTTTGACATAAACCTGCTCAATACTCCCATTACATGTGCAATGTCTAGTCTAGTACAGACCATCGCATACATCAAGCTACCGACTACACTAGCATATGGAACACATGACATGTTCTCTTCCTCTTCTTGTGTCTTGGTACACTGTTCAACAGATAACTTTACACCTACAGGAATAGGAACCTTCACCGATTTACTATCCTCCATATTAAACCTGTGCAATATTGTTTCAACATACTTCCTCTAGTTTAACCAGAGCTTCCTCTTTGCCCGTTCTCTTTTAATTTCCATGTCCAAAATATAGTTTGCAACACCAAGATATTTCATGTCGAATTTGGAGGAAAATTGGGTCTTCAAATCCTGGATAATTTCTTTGTCATTTCCAACTAGCAACATATCATCCACATATAAGACCAAATAAATAACACAGTTACCAATTAATTTAAAATACACACAGTGATCTACTTTACTTCTGGTGAAGCCAAGTCCCCATATAAATTTATTAAATTTCTGATACCACATCCTTGTTGATTGTTTTAACCCATACAGAGACTTCTTTAACTTGCATACCAGTTGTTTCTTACCCTTCACCACAAATCCTTCAGGTTACGTCATGTAGATTTCCTCTTCCAGATCCTCATGAAGAAATGATGTCTTCACATCTATCTATTCTACCTCAAAATCAAAAGCAACAGCAACAGATAAGAGTAATCTAATAGAAGTTACCTTGGAAATAGGAGAAAGAATATCATCAAAATCAATTCCTCGCACCTAGGAATAACCTTTTACTACGAACCAAGCTTTGTATTTCTCCACCTTTCCTTCTGCATTTGTCTTCTTCTTGAACACCCATTTGTTGCTAATGGGTTTCCTTCCAGCTGGTAACTCCACCAGATCCCAAGCCTCATTTTTGTGCAAAGATTCCATTTCATCAACCATGGCTTCTTTCCAGAGTTTTCCATCCTCTGAATCTACTGCTTCCTTTACAGTTCTGGGATCATCATCAGTAATAGATAAAGCAAAATTTGAATAGAAAGCAGATGGACTATACCTTTCTGGCTGCCTGATTTCTCAAACTAATCTTCTCACACCTGGAGTTTGTGGCTCTTCATCTTTTGATTCCTCCTCTGCTGTAGAGTCTGATTCTTCCTCCTTTAGTTCAAACTCTATCTTCTCAGGTTCCTTTGGTTGGAATTCATGTTTAGTAACATATTTCACCTCTTTGAACACCACATATTAGTTGTACACAACCTTCCTTGTTACTAGGTTCCAAAGCTTATAACCCTTTAAACCATCATTATACCCAATAAAGATGCAGTTTTCAGATTTACTATCCAACTTGATTCATTTCTCCTTTGGAACATGAACATATGCATCACATCCAAATACCCTAAGATGTGAAAGAAAGGGTTTCTTACCAGTCCATACCTCTTGTGGAGTCTTATCCTCCAACATTGATGAAGGTGATCTATTGTCTAGATAACATGTTGTCTCCACCACCTCTGCCTAGACTTCTTGTCCTAACCCAGCACCACTGAGCATGCTTCTTGCCCTTTCCATCAACGCCTTGTTCATTATTTTTGCAACTCCATTTTGCTGAGGTGTATATGGAATAGTCTTCTATCGTGCTATACGACACTTCTTACAAAATTCTTCAAATCCCTTACTGCAAACTCTCCACAGTTATCTATCCTCAGCACCTTTATCTTCTTCTCTATCTAGTTTTCCACCAGAGCCTTAAATTCTTTAAACCTGTCAAAGACTTCAAATTTCTTCTTAAGGGAATATATCCATGTATTCCTTGAGAAGTCATCTATCAGTGATACATAGTACATAGACTTACCCAGTGGTGGAACCTTCACAGGTCCAAACACATCACTATGCACAAGCTTTAATATTTGTTTTTCCCTCTTACCACCAGAGGGGAAACTTACCCGATTCTGCTTCCCATATACACAATTTTCACAGAAATCAAAATCTAGAGAGCTATTACTCATACCTTCAACCATACCTTTACCATGAAGTATTCGAAAGCCCTTCTCTCCAATATGTCCAACCCTTTGATGCCACAACATGGTCTTCTCTCCAAAGACCACTAGATTTTCTGCTCCACTTTCAGGAACCACAGGACTGTTGCACCCATCAACAACCATGCTACCTTGCAGCTTGTACAGAGTTCCAATCTGAACTCCCTGCATCAATACCAGTGCTACCTAAACCGTCTTGTAGGTATCCTTCTCGAACACTGTTTTTACACCTGCATCATCCAACTTGCTTACAAAAATTAGATTTCTGGCCAATGCAAGAATATGTAGAACACCCAAAATTGTTCTAGCCCTTCCACCTTGCAACTTCAACTTCACTTTTCCACAACCAATGATTCTAGCCTTCCTATCATCCCCTAAGAAGACATCACCACCATCATATTTCTCATACTCGCAAAACCACTCTCTGTCGGGAGTGAAGTGAAAGGATGCACTTGAGTCAATCAACCATGCCTCATGATCTACATGTGTGCTTGAAGAAGCCAAGTACACATCCCCACCTTCATTTGAGGTGGTTTTCACCTCTGTAGAAGGAGCATCATCAGATCCCTTTCCTTCATAAGGAGCTTTAGATTTACAGTCCCTTTTGTAGTGCCCTTCCTTTCCGCATTTCCAAGATACCACCTTTACAGGTTTTCTTGGAGATTTAGATCTCCCTCTAGATTTAGATATCCCACTCGATGACTTATTTTTGTCTCTGTGCTGGGACTGTCCTCCTACAGACAAGGCATCACCATTATGGCTCTCCATGTTTTTCCTTCTCATCTCCTCTGTTAGCAAGGATGAGACTATTTCATCAAATTGCAAGGCAGTTGCATTGCTACCTATTGAAATAACCAGACTATCTCACGAATCTGGTAGAGAACAAAATAAACTAATGCACTTATCTTTATTTGAAATTTTGATATCAACAGATGATAATTGACTTACCACAGTATTAAATGCATTCAAATGCTTTTTCATCGAGTCTCCATCTTTCATCCTCAGATTATACAACTTTTTCAGTAGGAATAGTTTATTCACCAGAGACTTAGATTGGTACAAAGTCCCTAACTTGTCACACAAATCCTTCATTGTAGCTTCCCCTGATACATTAAGCAATACTGAATCTGAGACACATAATCGTATTGTGCTCTTTGCCTTTACATCCAACCTCATCCATTCTTCATCGGACACTCCCGTTGGTTTAGTACCTGGATCTACCGTGATCCACAGATCTTTATCCACCAATAGATCCTCCATCTTGAGTTTCCACAACTCAAAAATATGACCATTAAATTTCTCAATCTCTATCTTCCCACTGCTCGCCATCTTCTTTCACCACTAGAATCGATCTCGCAGATCTCCCACTGAATAGGGTCTACCATAAGCCTGAGAAAAACCCTTTAGCAACAAAGGCATCCCCTTGAAGCTAAAACAACTCCGATACAAAATGTAGGTTTTAACCCTATACAAAAATTACCTGCATATGAATTCTAAAACACGGAAAATAAACAATGTGAGAGCATAACACATAAAACACATATACACAGAGATTTTCTCTTGGATCCAAAAATCGAGACTACCAGCTTGATTTTTCATTATGTTCCTTTCAATGTTACAATACATATTTATACATGCTGAAGCATCCAATATCATGGACCGAAAAACCATCGCGTCCAAAACCATGGACCGAAAACTATCGCATCGAAAAACATGTGTGAAAATCATGCACAAAACCATAGGTGGGTTTGCCCAAACTAACATAGGTTCCAAAACCAAAATTTTTAGGGGCACTCCCCCGGACCTCATAGAGTGGGGTTACCTACACGCCTCAAACCCCCTGTGACCCCCCTGCTGTGCAATCAGCGCAATGAAGGGGGGCCTCCACCCCCCCTCTAACCCCCCGGTTAACTACGTGGGCTAGTCGTGGAAAGAATATAACACAACCCAACAACAAAGGCTCCCCTTACAGTGGAAGAAGGACAAGGAAAATTGGTGTTAACCTTAGATACTACTTGTCAAGGCTTTGGTAAGATCTCGTGGGAAGGCATATATGCTTTGCTTGAAAATGAAAATATGAAGGAGATAGAAGAAGAAGCAACAACTGATGGAACTAAAGAATCATAAAACACGCTCAAAGATTTGGCCAACTCTTTCCTGCATTGAATAGTGGCTCGTGCAAAGGTTTTACCATAGAATGATATGGTAAGATGGGTAATCGAGAGCATTAACATAATGGATAGAGATTTTTTCACAGCTGATGGAAGGATGTTTGGATCCATCAAACCTGAAGATGTCAAGAGAATGTATCACTTGCCAGATCCCCAGTGACACTACAACAAATTATTCTTGGAAGCTTTCACCAAGGAGGATCAGATTGAATAAGACCCTATCAAGCAATGGAGACACTTTCCTAACAAGCACAAACATGAATCATCTGGTATGTATTCTGTGGACTCCTTAGCGTCTCTATATTGTTATGCTGCTGCTATGATGTGTGGACTCTTTGGAAGCCCCGCTTTTGCTAGATTTTCTATTGAAATGGTTCCATTGATAGAAGCATCGATAAAATCCTTTGTGATGGATTGGGAAACTATCCTATCGGATAAAATGGCTAGTCAAATACTCGATTATAGAAATAACATATATGTCACTACCCGAATTGTGCCCCCATTCTATATGAGTGCTTATATAGTTGACACAATTTGTTTCAATTTCGATTTTCCCATCTTAGGTTGGAAATGGACTGTTCAGGATCCAACCCCCACTCATATTTACCATAAATACTTATAAAATTCTAAATACAAGAATCATTTATACAGGATTTTCCATGGTTTCATCCTACCTATCCATCAAGCTATCTTTAATAAACCTGCTCCTCAGCTGTCTAACGAGGCTAGCATTGATTTAACCTCAAACGACAGTTGGTTCAGGGAAGAGGGGCTCACCTATGTTAGGGTTTTTGGCAGCATGACAGATCCTCATGTCCTTCCACTTTACATTCCAGATAAACTATTAGCCAGGGATGTAGCCTACTAGATAGTATAAAAAGGGATGTCTAGAAATCTTAAAGACTCCAAGAAACAGTTGTGGCCTCCCTTTCCCCTTCATTGTGGCACCTAATCATTGCATGATTTTAAACATGCTGAGAAAGAAGCAAACAAGAGAAAGGATTTGAGTCTAGCTGTTATCCCTAAAAGATAATATGACCCAAATAAGGTTTCTTTCAATTTCAGCACTCATATGAAAGTTAATAAATTCATGCATGAGGAGAATGAATTTGATGACTTATCTACTTCAATAGAGTTATTCTCAACAGTAAGTCATCTAGAAAAATTCGAATTTGGTGCTAATAAAATGGACAAATTCATTGAATACAAGACACGGAGGTTACTGACAGTACCTCTGGATTTATTAAATACTACACCAATCATTCAGCAAGCAAAACACAACGGAGAGCAGGTTATAGAAAATATTTCTGGAGAAGTTGAAACAAGTGATAAGGCAAGTGAACAAATAAACATTGATGTTCACATTGATCCCATATTGATTAAAGAATGGGAGCAATTTGATCAACAGATCAAAAGTCAGAATGATCCTCAAAACATTATCACATTAGCACCTCCCGGAACACAATGACCCATTATTCCTGATAATGTGATTGAAGAGACACCTAGCAAAGACACAACTAAAAAAGATATAGAAATAATCCCTAAAAATCCTTCAGGAGAGATTACATTGAACATTAAGGAAATTCCACCCTTGGATGTGTTTTACAGCCCAAAACATAGGGTTGTAGTCAAGATGCAAAGGAAAAAGAGGAAAATAGACCAAACATCATCCACATCTCCTTAATCTGAATTTATGAATGTCATATGGAAAGATTCAGAGGTCATTCCTTTTGAGGATTTGACCAAGTTATCTCAATTTGCATGGGCATATACAGATGCAATAATTGATAAAGCAACTGAAGTTAATCAATTGATCAAAGAAAAGGATCAAAAGATTAATCAACTTGAATAACAGTTGGTAGTAGAGCATCAAAAGATTAATCAGCTTGAGGAACAATTAACGGTAGAGAAACAAAAGGGTGAGTAGCTTGAAGAACAATTAAACGTGGAAAAACATAAAATTAACGAACAAACCATTCAAAGATAGCAACAGCTATCTCAAGAGCTCGAGCAGCTTAAATTGACACATCAGCAAGAGATTAAATCTAAAGAAGAGCAAATCACACAATTACAACTCTCTATAGAACAATTCAAAGATTATCCCAAGGTTGAAGAGTTTAAGAAGGAAGCCTTTGAGGCAAATAAGGCTTTATCTCAACCGCTGAATCTACTCTGCCAAAAAATATCTCTTATTGATCCATTATGCATCACAATGACATAACTGATTGACCAAGTAGTCAATACCAGGTTAGAATTTCAAGATGCAGATGATAAAGTCACAGATTATCTCTCGTGGCAAAGCACAGAAGATGGAAGAGCTGCTAAATTACCTAAAATTGAAGAGTCTCATAAAGAGATATTGTTTTCAGAATGGGAAAAATAGTTGGTAAAAGCAAAAAGAGCTACCTCTAGGGCCAGGGATATAATGAATTATATTATTGAGCTGGTGAATGATAACTTATGTGGTGCTAATTTAATTTCTGATTGTTCCCTAGGAAATCTTCCAAAGGCGAAAGTCTTAGAGAAGCAATGGAAGCAAGATTTGGACACCAAGGAGGAGTAGCTCAATAGAGTACAAAGTCTTAACTGGGATGCACATTGGTCCTTTGTGGTCAAGCCACACAACCAACAGATGACTATAAAGTGCCTTGTTGATGCCGTTGATCACATGATGCCTGAGCTCTCAGATGCCACATACACAGGACACTTACACTCCAGGACGAGTCATCCTCCAGAAATCCAAACCATGCTCTCGATTTGTCGGTTGAAGATGTAAGAGAAAACATAGATGCGATGAATCTCTTCAAAGGTTATTGCAATTCTATTTTTGAAATTCAAATCCCATATTTTGATGAAGGCAGTTCCAACAACTCTCAACAATTTTTATGGACAGTTTGTTTTTAATTTTAATGTAAAGACCCTTTCATGTCATTTTAGAAAGGGTCCTCAATTTTTATAAGACTAGACTTGAGAAGTTTTCACTTCTGCACTTCTTAATTTATTCTTATAAGCCATGGATCGAGGTTCAGACTTGTTGTGAAAGAGCTTCATAAAGACTTGCATTTTTGTATCTTCTTGGAGTTTTTAGAATAAGAAGATTGAACTAGATTGTTACTTGCATAAAGAGACTCAAATGTATATGGTACTTCTATCATTGTTCTTTTTGTCTTGTTTCATGTAATTAGCATTCCATTTATTTGTTATTGTTGATATATTTTCATGTTTTAAACAACTCTGTATTATTTCACTTTTGAATGATCTAGAATTGTTATATTCTATACATATGTCAATGATAAATATTAGTATGTTATGCAATATGTTTTCACATTACTTTGTCTAATTTATTATTCAAAGTAAAAATCATTTAAATACATATTTCTGTAGATAAGTGAATAATCTATATTATCATTTGTCTGCTAGGAATCATCAATAATCACATTATTATGAGATCACCTAGGTTATATGGATATATTTGTATATTTTAGAGCTTATAGATTAAACCACCTATCATCTTTTTATACATTTAAAATACCCATTCATCAAATCATACTTTATGGGAAGCTGGTCCCATAATATTGAGTCGGAGCCACCATACCAAATAGAAAAGGAGTTGCACTAAGGTCTGGACTCGGTGGTTATCCCCCAATTTTGGTGCTACGATTTTTGAGGCATCAACATTTTTGGTACTAGAAGGAGGGCTTGACTGTGAATGGTGAGTAAATCTAAATCTATAGGCGATTCTAAGAGTAAAACTCCCTCATCATCACCTCCAACTTCTCCTTTGCATTCTAAATCTCCTATTCCTAAGTGAGAAGTTGAAAAGAAAAATACAAAACCCATTGCTGAAACCCTAAACAAGCCAGACAGTTCTTCTCCTGAACCTCCTGAAGTATAATATTTTATTCATAAACTCCCGGGGATTTCGATATCCCAAGAAGAGTCTAAGTTATCCCAAGGTAGTGTTACTTCCCAATATATCCCATCGCAACCGCTTACTAGGGAAAGAGTGAAAAGCTTGGCATTCCAGCAGTTGAATTCCCTCTACCAAGTAGAAAAAGGGCTAGAAAGACACCATTAGAATCTAACAGTGAGACTTTTTCCTCATCATCGTCCATTCCATCCATACCATTGCAAGGTCATACATCCGTTTCCCAACTTTAGATCATAGTCCAAACAGGTACAGGAGCTTCAACATCCTCTACCCAATCACTTTCAACTTCTTTGTCACCCTCTTCTACTAATAGTTCAATGGTGGCACATAATCAACCTCAACCAAGGCCATGGACCAACCCAGGAGCTTTCAGAATGCCTGCACCTTTGACCCAATCGCTAGCACATCTTGAAAAATCGCTACCTAAATTTAATCCTAACAATGGCCTATTAGCGGAAGAACATATAAACAATTTCATGTTATTGATTAACTTGAATGGAGTAATAGAAGAAGATCATGGTAGTTTTCATTACCACTAGGTTCTATCAATAGTTGGGATGCTTTCCAAGAGCAATTTCTAACTAAGTTTGGAGACGATAGGTCTACAACAACTTTGATTAATAACCTCTCCAACCTGAAATCCGAATCAAAAGATCCCATTAAGGACTTAAACTCACGCTTCAATAAATTGCTGAATAAAATACTCGTGATGTCTAAGCCTAGTGAGGAGGTGCAAAATGAATGGTACATTTCTTCTCTACCTTCAAACATAGCCATCTTCGTTGATAGGGCTGCCAAACCAACATTAGCAAAAAATATGAAGGAAGCAATAGCTGTTGAAAAACGTATCCTTGTTTTGGAAAAGAAAATTGCTCTAGAAGAAAGGAAATCCAAGAAAGTTACCTTTAGAGATGATTCAAAGAAGAAAGCAACCAAGGATCCAAATGACATGGAAGACCTAAAAGAAGTTCTTAAAACTATGTCTAATGAAATGGTTGAAATAAAAAAGCATGTAGCTGAAACTTCTACGGAAAGACCATTTAGGAACTTTAAAAGAAATCATACAATTTATCCTAAACAACCTAATGCTATATCTAATGCAGAATATGACATGGATGATGATGAAGAAGAAGATACAATTTTATCAGCTAAAGAAACGAAAGAAGATGAAACAGTTGAATGTCATGGAATGTGGGACTTTATCCTACCCAACTCTGATAATGAAAGTGAACATGAATCTCTAATAGTAAACACTAGAGGTAAAAGTATAGTATAGCCTAATCAATCAAATCAAAAGAAGAAAAACTCAAATCCTATTACTAAAGAGAAAGTTCCCGCAAAGAAAGCTACAATTGTGTCTCCCCACAATCAACCATCTTCGTCCAACCCTCCCTCATCATCTAAAACGCTAGTAGTTTCAGATTCCATGGATTATAACATAGTGGAAGATATGAAGAAGACTCAAGCAAATATTTCTCTACAAGAACTTAGCAAGCTCAAGCATCAACAAAAGTTGCTACTTAAAGAATTAACTGTAGTACCTTCTTCTCCTCTTCCAACTAGTGTATTATCAAAGGCTGCTAGAGGATCAGGTAAGCCACCATCTGATAAGGTGGATGCTACCAATGTCGTTTTAATTGGGGATAGATCAAATTATCATACTCCTCCTTTTCTCTTGACTTATGAGATCTACAATAGAAATTTTCATAACTGCTTGATTGATTTAGGAGCTTCATCAAACATAATGCCGATCCAAGTTAAATATTGAACCCCAAAAGTCTGTAGTTCATATTGTCCAATTAGATCGAACTAAGGTTCAAGTTTTAGGAGAAATAAATTCAGTTACTATTAGATTATCTACTAATCCTAGGGTTGTCCAAAGAGTTGATATATTAATTGCTGACATCCCTGAGTTTTATGGTTTCATCCTTAGCAGAGATTGGTCTGAAAAACTTCATGGTTATATTTTAATTGATTGGTCTCACATGTGGCTTCCCTATAATGGGAAACAAAATCGAATTAGAATTGATCGCAAAAAACATTTGACTCACACAGTAACTGAGTTGGAAGAAGAAAATCAACATGTAGCCTTCAATAATAACATTCTTGGAAACTATTCGGCTGAATAATTTTTTGGGAATTTCAATGCTCAACAATCCCCTTTTCCTGTTAATAGTTTCATATCGCAAATCAAAAATTTCTCCCGTACCGATACTTCTAAGTGTGTTAGTGTTGTAGATGAACTTGTAGATAAACCTATAAATAAGCCTTTATTTTGGTCTTTATATTTTGATGGATCTAAATCTAATGACGGTGCAGGAGCAAGATGTATTTTAGTCAGTCCTGAAGGATAAAAAACAATGTTATCATGTGGATTAGAATTTGAGTGTACCAACAATACTACAGAATATGAGATTCAAGGTCTCTATAAAGCAATAGGCCTGAATATCCAATATCTAAAAGTATTTGGTGATTATGAATTATCATTAAAAAAGTAACAAATACTATCCATTGTCTTTTGGGGCATATGAAACATTATCAATCACTTGTTCAAGATCTCATAACCCATTTTTTGGTATTTGACATTTCTCCTATTCCTAGATCACAGAATGCAGCAATAGATCTCCTGGCTAATGTTGCTTCTAAACTCCTTCCATCTGAGGATGATAGTCCAGATAGATTTTCTATTGAATTATTTTTTCGGCCATCTGTCCCAGATAATGTCACCAATTGGCGTGTGTTGAATCATGATGAGGATATCTTAAATTTCTTGACATATGAAGGATCTTATGACGATAAAATTATCGATGAAAGTGATCATGATCTTCAATTAAAGAAGAGACTCAATGAAAATCCTATTCCTAAATCTGTGGTCAAGCTAGAAGATATTTATGATATTAAGGATAGATTAAAAAAGGTCACTAATGCAAAACTTCAAAGTTCAACTTTAAGGTTTGAATTAGTAAATATTGGCACTGATGCCAAACCACAAAATGTAAATCTAGGACTTGGACTTTCATCAGATGAAAGATTTTCTTTCATCAGTTTATTGAAGAAATACAAAAATGTTTTTGCTTGGAATTATGAAGATCTGAAAACTTATGATACCTCTATCATTCAACATACAATTGCAATGATATCTAATGAGAAACCTGTACAACATAAACTAACAAAAATTCACCCAAATCCTGAAAGTCAAATCAACGCAGAGTTGAATAAACTCCTTAAAGCCAAAATAATATTTCCTATCAGAAATTCTAAATGGGTCTCAAATTTAGTACATGTGAGGAAAAAGAATGGTGATATTAGGAATCTCAACAAAGCATTTCAAAAAGATAATTTCCCATTACCAACAATGGAGCAGATACTTCAATCAGTAGTTGGCTTAGAGTTAATGTCTTTTCTTGATGGTTTTTCAGGATACAATTAGATCATGGTATATCCAGATGACAGATTAAAGACTACATTCAGAATGAAATGGGGAACATATGCTTATCAAAAAATGCCTTTCGGTTTGATAAATGCGGGAGCTACTTTCCAATGAGCCATGGATGTAGCCTTCAAAGGTTTGATCAATAGGACGGTTGTTGTTTACTTAGATGACATAACTGTCTATTCTAAGAAAAAGAGTAATCATTTGCATGATTTAAAGCAGATCTTTGAATGTTGCAAAAAATATGGGATTTCCTTAAATCCCAAGAAATCATTCTTTGCTCTTAATGAAGTTAAACTTTTAAGGTTTATTGTATCCAAAACTGGCATATACATTGATCTTGATAGGATAAAATAAATTTATGATATCTCTTTTCCACATAATAAGAAATCTATGCAATCGTTTTTAGGACAGATAAATTTTGTGAAAAGATTTGTTCCTAATTTTTCTCATATTGTTTTACCCTTGCAATCCATGATTAAGAAAAATTTAGTCTTCAAATGGGGACATAACGAAAAAGAGGCTTTTTACTCGATCAAACAAGCGATCATTAATGCTTCTGCATTGAATACTCCAAATTTTTCTAGTCATTTTATTTTGTATACTTTGGCCACTGAAACATCTTATGCTACTGTTTTAACACAAATCAATGATCAATAAGTAGAAGCACCCATATCGTTCTTTAGTTCTAATTTGTAGGGTGCTGTACTTAATTATTCCGAAGTTGAGAAACAAGCCTTCGCTGTGTTTAAGTCTATTAAACATTTTATATCTTTCCTCTTAAAAACATATATAAAAGTGATAGTCCCATTTTCTACAGTGAGGCAATTTCTAATTCAAAGAGAAGTAGGTGAGAAAAGAGCTAATTGGGTAACAAATTTACAAGAATATGACATTGATATTAAACCATCAAAAATTGTTAGAGGGCAAGGTTTTTGTAGGTTATTGGTAGGAGCTTCCAATATACCAGATCATGAAGATTCAGATAGTACTGCACAAGTAAACGAGATAAGTATCATTGACTCTGAATCTCAATATGCTGATATGATATTTTACTTAAAAAAATGGATATGCCCCCCCTGAATTCAACTACAAAAACAAATGTACCTTAAGGTTAAAAGCCAAACACTATGAAATCATTGGTAATGTGTTATTCAGAAGAAACTATGATTCTGTTTTGTTAAGATGCCTTGAAAAAGATGAAGCACAAATGGTTTTGCAGGAACTACATGATGGCCCAGCAGGTGGACATTTTGGAGGAGACACTACAACCCAAAAAATACTACATGTTGGATATTATTGGCCAAATTTGTCCAAAGATGCCCATGACTATGTGAAGAAATGTAAGATATGCCAAACTTCCAGTGGGAGACAAAGGAAACCAACCTTTCCTTTACAACCAGTTAACATTGAGCAACTATTTGAATAGTGGGGGCTTGATATTATAGGAGAGATAGTTCCACATTCTTCCAAGCAACAAAAATACATTCTCACAGCCAAAAACTACTTCACAAATTGGGTAGAAGCAATTCCACTAAAGGTAGCCAATTCTGATGCGATTATCGAATTTATTGATCACTTCATCATTACAAGGTTTGGTTTACCTAACACGTTTATCTTTAACATTGCATCTTATTTTTTTGGAAATAGTATAGTTGAATTCTCTCTTAAGAGAGGTTTTAAGTTAAAATACTTTGCAAATTACTATCCTCAAGGAAATGGCTTAGCAGAGTCAACTAACAAAAATCTCATTAGGATTATTAAAAGAACTATTCATCAAAACCAAAAGAATTGGCATAAATATTTAATATTTGCATTATGGGATGATCATAGGGAACTAATTAAGCTGACATTACCAATACTACATACCAAAACATGTAATGGCTTATAATCAAAAGACAAGGGGTCCCATCACGAGCCAACTTTCTCAGTTTAATTACAACCAATGAATGACATTGTCAT
>APFE030441276.1:22011-93266 GCA_000404065.3 Pinus taeda | reverse complement strand
AAGTGGGTTTGTAAAAGAAAAGTATTAAAAGTTTTTTTAGCCTTACTTTGCATATTAATACATAAGAGCGTCACTTTGAACATGGAAAAATGGGAAGGATAAAGAACTTAATTTTAGAGCCATGCATTCTTCAGGTACACTGTATAAACTGTATTTAGCTGCTAAACTGTATTTCTCCTTCTGTCAAAATAGTTGTAGGCTACTTTGTTTTGGTTCAATAATTGTTAGGGAATATTGAGAAAAGGAACTTTCTTCTATACAAATTGTTGAATGACTTTATATGCACTGATGAATACATGAATATGTGAAATAATATATATGTAGAATAAGACTTGTTTGCATAAGAAATTGAAATATTTTTTGTACAGCATTGTTCTGCATGGTTTATTGAGTCGAGAGTCTCATCATATTCATACGTCAACACCCCCTCCGAAGACAAATAAGAAAGTACACTAAAATTTCCACTAAAATCAATCAGATACTCTTTTTTAGAGCAAACCAACATTAGATAGATTAGGACCTTGGGATAAGAGAGTGAGTCAACTACCCAAGGTTGCAAATCAAACTAGTGTCGTTACAGAGTGAAAAATCCTTTTGCACTCATATTACCAGGACCACTCCACTCACAACGGAGCGAAATACGAGACAACATTGGATTGTAATCGAAGGTAGCCCGCCTTCTTTCACAACTCCTTTGGGCATTCTGTGTAACAGGGGTCCCTTCGAGGATTTCAGAACTGAGTCGGGGACTCAGGTATCCTGCCCACACAGTGTGTTGTCTACGACTATGTCCCCCCTGGTAATGTCTGTGATTTGAGGTATCTCTAGTGGCCAATACTTCTAGGTTCTTACCTAAGGTGACTGGGACGGGCTGTCCTGGTACCTCAAACGGACGGACCTACTTTGTCTTCATTTTTTGGGAGGGTGCTCGTCTTCACGAGAGTACTTGGCCCCTCAATCTGAGGTTCGGGCGAAGCTCAAAAGTAACCGTAACCGTACATTTGGCCATCCTTCTCTGTTACTCATTGAGAGACTGGGTTTCATCTCAAGTAATTGGTGTTTATCAGACAAGGTACTTTCACTTTGTTTGCTGCTTGTCATTTTTATTGTAATTTTTCTTTTTAAGTACCCGAGTGCTATCGTTTTTGAAACTTAAAGAATATCACCTTAAAATTTAACTGGTAAAATATACCAGTCATTGTGACTACATCCGGCCCTCACCGTCAATCCAGATGGTTGTTAGGACTTCCTCCACTCACTGTGGAGAATCTGCCCAGATCCACTGACTCGGTTTCTTCATCTTCGAAGAATCAGTCTCCTAAATTGCACACGGTGTCTATGTGGACAGCCGACAATTTGTTTATTTGATACAACAATGGCTAATATGAAATCCCCTGTTCTTCATGCAGAAGAATTCCATTCCTAATTTCACTTGCAAGGCTGCAAGAGATTTCTGTTTGAAATCTTCTCAGAATTGATGGAATCAATAGATGTTACTATTGAAAAAACAGATGAGTCCAAATTAATATCACATGGATCTTTTGGTGCACTAGTACTTCCACCTAAGCTAACCTTAAGTGGCAACACCTACAAGGTCATCTCATCTTTAATAGTGTTGTGAATGAAAATTTACTCTCAAACCTTCTGCCCTTATTATTGTTTCACCATCAAAAGTTAGCCTTGCTATATTAGTTCCCTCATTCACATCACATTATTCTTTACATGACTTTTCTGCTGTGGTGATTTGATGAATTCCAGGTACTACTATCACAGAAATAGAATCCCTCTATTAATATTATGGAGCCAACATTGACTACAAATGCCATTCCTTTGCTGCTGAATGGTTCCACTGATATTCAGCCACTGCTCCAGATAATCGATATTGGTTCTGTTACATCATCAAAAACAACATCGTCACACTTTTGCATTACTCTATCTGATGGAACACATCAACACAAGACTTTGCTACCAACAACATATAACCAACAAGTTGCATCTGAAGACATTCAAATTGGCTCAATAATTCTGCTTAAAAAAGCAGCTTGCACGGTGCTTCAAACCTCCTCGTAAGGCCCAACATTTCAATTTACCCTTTTCTATTTTTTTTCTTCTATACGCTTCCTGCATTACATAGAAAAAAAAAAAACAGAATCTTCATTAATTCATATCTCGTTTGTTTACATAAGGTCCATCCGAGTGGTTGAGCTTGAAGTTGTGATGCGCTCAGCATCATTGACGAAGAACTCGTCAACACTGTTACATGCAAAGGCAGGTACATCCCAAGTTAGCTCTTCATCAACAATAGATACCTTGCCCTCTATAGTTACTCCACCAATTACGGCAACAACTACAACAATTCCATTCACGGCACTCAATCCTGCTCGAAAATATTGGTCAATCCAAGGTAGAGCATCTGCAAAAACATCATTGAAGACTTACAACAATGTGCGAGGGTCAGGAAAAGTTTTTGGGTTTGACCTTATCAATCGTGATAAGGATGAGATCCACCTTTCTGCATTTGCTGAATTGGCTGAATCTCTTTACAGTCTAATTCAAGTTGGGCAACTATACATTGTTTCAAATGGCACAATTAAAGAGGCAAATCCAAACTACAACCACCTCAAGAACAAATGGGAAATTTACTTGTTTGCTGCTTCCACTATTAATCCATGTCCAATAGATGATCCAACATTTCCTTACCAGAGCTTTCACTTCAAGACTATTGCTGAAATAAAAAGTGCAAGTCCAAATACGAATCTGGATGTCATTGGTGTTGTTACTTCCACCTCACCTGCATCAACAATTCGACGAAGGGACGGAAGTGAAACATTAAGAAGAACATTCATATTAAAAGACAAGTCGGGTTTTAGCATTGATGTAACATTATGGGGAGACCATTGTGACTCTATAGGACACAACCTTGCTGAATTCTACTCTTTAGACAACCCACCAATCCTTGCAATCAAAGGAGGTCGTGTCTCTGAATTTAATGGCACCACAATAGGGACGATATCAACAAGCACTCTCATCATAAATCCACAGGTTGAAGAAACTCATCAACTACATGAATGGTTCCGTGAAACAGGTTATAGCTCTTCTTCTCCATCTTTGAGTAGAAACTATGGTGTTGCTTCGAAACGTGCCCTACCACGAAAGACGTTTCATGAAATTGCTTGCATGCAAACCTCCGATAAAGCAATATGGGTTTCAGTTCGTGCAACAATAACTGCTCTTCACATGGACGACTTCTACTTTCTAGCATGTCCATTAGATTTCAATGGCAAACAATGCATGAAGAAGGTTGTGGATCATTCTAACAATCTTTGGCATTGTTCAAAATGTAACGGCGACTTCCCAGATTGTGACTATCGTTACAAACTTAAAATTGAGCTACATGACCACACCGGGCACCTGCAGAATGTCACAGCTTTCAATGATGCAGGAAACGAGCTCATGGGCATCACGGCAAAAGACCTATTCCTTCTTTCTATCGAACCAACTAATCTGCAGGAAATTTGTGGCCGAATTTCAGGACACCGCTTTCTGCTAACACTTTCCATTAAAGCAGATTACTTCAATGGTGTTCAACGCTTGCAACCAATACTGATAAATTCAGAAGAAATTCAATATGCCTCCGCATGCAAAGAAGTCCTCAATGACATTCAAGCAATGTCCACTTCAAAACGGCCTGTTGTTCGCCGCCTTTGAAAAGTTTTTTAGGGTCTCTTCAAACACTACTGTTTTTACATAAACAAACATTTCTGCACAACTCATTGTTTCATATTGTTGTAAATTACACCCATGTTATTGTGATGCACACTATTGCTGCAAATACTCTCTTCCAATTATTCAAAAATATGTATGTTTACCACTTTTCATTTTACATAATATAGATATCAACATTTGTAAATACTTACTACATAATTTTCCCATTCGTTGTTTACTTGTCTATACATGATCTCTTGCTTGCTAATCTATTCATGCTATCGTTCAAACTTGTTAAAAAGAGAAGAAGAAGGAGGTAGCAAAATCTTGGTTATCTTTCTCCTCTCCTCTCAATAATAGATGCCAGAATAACATCTGATTTTATATTACTCCTAATTGCATGTTTTTCCTTCTGCCTAATCTACCTACATTCACTGATGTTGAAATAGAAAAAAATATTTCTAAAATTTGTAATACATTCTCCAAACATGCAACACTTGTTTATGGAAATTAACACTAATTGTTTTTACTTGTTTAGATATGCCAATAAACAATCAAGATGCGGACAAACGCGAGCGGCGACGTCTTCTTTATGCACAGCAAAAGGATACAATAAATGCACGGCGGCGACTACTTTATAAAAACCGTAACAACCCTACTACTTCCTCTACATCCCTTCCCACCTCTAATGCTGTCCCAACTATACAAACCAACCCATCTCACCTTCATCAAATCCAATATAACCCTCCCCTTAATGAAGAACACCGTCGCTTTCGAGAAAGGATTGATGAACTTTCTAGCATGCATGTTTGCACAATATGCAAAGAAGCATACCCAGGAATGAAAACAAAGCTTTTACACGGTAGACTTTCTTGCTTTCGTTGTGCATCATCTAAATCTACCAATCGTTTTTCTGAACTAAACAACATGGACCCTGGTGAACAACCCTATGTCCTTCAACAGTTAACACAAGTTGAAGAAATGCTCATTGCACGTGTAAACCCCATTCTACAAGTCACTCATGCTCGTGGTGGTCAATACAAATATAGTGGCCATACAATTAGTTTCCCTCAAGACATCACCACTATTGCCAAATACTTACCCCGAATGATTTCTGACTTAGACATCCTCATTGTGAAAAGGCAAAATCCATCTGAAAAGGCTTATGAATTCTTCGTTTGCAAATCACGTGTCCTTGCAGCCCTTGAATAAAAAACAAAAAATGACCCTTACTACTGTGATGTTCAATTCAATTCATCTGCTATTTCTGCACTACCAGATCACCCTACCGATATTTCTTCTCTTCTCCGTAATGTAACCACCTCCTCTTTTGAACCCCATCAAACCAATATTGATTCTACTTATGATACTGATGTCATGCTACCTCCATTAGAAATCCAACCCTCTTCTTTCGTTCCAATACTCCCAAATTCAAGTACTGAGCTTGAACACATTTGTAATTATTTGCACTTGACCCAGTCAAATTCAACAAGCTCTATCGATTGGCCTCCAATATCTTTAACAGCTATGAATGAATACAACACCATAGGCCTCTTTGCCATGGCATTCCCCACACTCTTCCCTACCGGCATTGCCATGATCATGCAACCAAGACTTACAAAAGTTGAGATGCATGAATATGCTTTACACTTGCTGGACTACCATGATAACCGATTTGGCCAACACCCAAGATTCCGCTATTATATTTATAACATTCTAATGCGCCATCGTAGCCAAACTACTGCTAGTGTTTTTGTGAAAAAGTACATTGAGAACAACTTGCCAACAACGGTTTCAGACCTGCGACAGTGTCTTCGTGACTCTCCAGATTCAAGATTACCCGAGCAAATAATGCGGTTCGGTTCAGCACTACGGGGAACACGGTCTTTCTGGAATAGACGCCGATCTGAGCTGACTGACATGATCACGCAAATAGGAAGTCCGACATTCTTTTTCACTCTCAGTGCAGCTGATACTAAATGGCATGACTTGCACATGATCATGCCTGACAGTGTTCCTTCCAATTCAGTCAACCACTTCCAATGGAAAATCCAAAACATAATTAAGAACCCACATCTAACAGCCCAATATATGCATTGCAGATTTACAATTTTTCTCGAAGAAATCCTGCAAAAAGGCCTCCATGCAGTAGACTATTGGTGCAGGTATTTTCTAATATCCATTTCCTTCTACATTACTTTTCTACATTGCATATATATGTTTTAACAAGATTTTTCCTTCATATTATATTCAGATATGAATGGCAACATAGAGGATCTGCACACATTCATGGCTTCCTCTGGCTACAAAATGCACCAAACATGGACACAATTGACTGGAACAATGCATTAGAAATTGCTAATGCACAGAAATATTTCGACCACTACGTAACAGCCTGGAATCCACGTCAAGCAGAACACCGAAATATTCCGCATCAACAATCAACAATTCATAACCCATGTCTTCTTGACAATGCATCAATATTCACATCCAATCAGTTTGAAGACTATACAGAGCTTGTCAACTGCATTCAACGTCATACAAAGTGTCATGAATCTTCTTGTCTTCGCAAGAAAGACAATGTACTTAGCTGCCGGTATGGAGTTTCGTGGGAGTTGAAGTCCACATCTTCACTTTTCATTGATGATAAAGGTCGTAAAACCTATGTCCCTGCACGCAATGATGAAAGATTGAATATTCACAATGCCGATCTACTCTCTATTTGGAGAGCAAATGTTGATTGCCAACCAGTGCTTTCTCGCCATGCTGTGTTAAAATATATTTCAAAATATGCAGCAAAATCAGAAACAAGATCTGAGAGCTACCGTCAAATGCTATCACGACTATCACAAAGCGCCATTCCAGAAGCACCTACTGTTGCCGTTATCTGAAAACTCCTTACAGAAACCATTGCAGATAGAGACATTGGAGCACAAGAAATATGCCATATGTTGCAAAAGCTACCTCTTTCTCTCAGCAGCCGTACATTTCGGTCTTTGAATGTCAACAAGGTTGTTTTCAAACGTGTTTCACAAGATACTGATAACGCTGTTTTGACACCAAACTTTATCCTTGCATACATGAATAGGCCTGTCTCATTGGAATCACTACCCCTCCTTGAAGCTTCACGCTCATGGTCATATTCTTCCCAGCGGAAAAAAAATCAATGGAAACACATATTCCCACCAATGATTGTACATGTATTGCCCCGTTACGATGTCATTCCTTCCTCTGATGATCCTTCTTACGCCACATTTTGCTGGAGTGAATTACTATTGTATTTCCCCTTCCGAACACTCCCCAGTGATATTGGTTCAACTGATGCAGAAATTATTGCACACTGGGAACAAATAAAGGGTACATATACACCATGGCATGTCCACCGTGAAATTGAAAACCCACAAACCCCACATACTGAAGATCAAACTACCCCCGACATCCCTCCTAATTCCATGAAGATGAATGAATGGCAAATCCTCTCTCAGCTTCATCCAGGTTACAATATTGCAGTTGATGACCTTGACATGATTGGCTACCGTGACTTCGATGCCAACCACAATTGGTCACATAATACTATCCCTCACCACTTGCAAGAAACTGCCATAAATTTCGTTGAATTCAACCGCTCAACGATTCAAAACCAACATCATTCTTTTTCCAACCTTCCCCAAGATCACACATTATCTGCTACCCAAAACATAGCCTTCACCACTATTTTTTCACACTTTAAAACCCCTTCGCCAAAACCCCCACGCAAAATCATCATACAAGGAACAGCTGGGACAGGAAAATCCCATTTGATTAAATGTCTACACCATGCATTTTCTAAAAACTCTCCAGCAAACAAAAACCCTTTGTTGTTACTTGCACCAACAGGCGTTGCAGCTTTCAACATAAATGCCCTCACAATTCACTCCGCCCTTCGTATCCCTATCCAAACAATGCATCCTCTTGAAGGCCAACCACTCCTACAACTGCAAGAGAAACTCCGTCATGTAGAGTACATTCTCATTGATGAAATGAGCTTCATTGGTCCGAAAATGCTTACTCGCATTGACGATCATCTAAGAGAGGCATTCCCTCTTCATCGAAATGCACCATTTGGTAATCGCTCAATTATCCTTGTTGGAGATTTAGGCCAGCTACCACCCGTAAAAGACATTCCTTTATATGCTGGGACATCGCGTGGAACTGCACTTTGGCGCAGCTTCGACATATTCATAACACTTTCAACTGTTTTTTGTCAACAAGGAGATAGCCCGTCCCAGATTGCTTTCCGGCAAATACTCACAAATCTCAGAAATGGAATATCTACACTTGAAGATTGGCAACACCTAATGTCAAGAACAAGTTCGTCTCTTACACATGAAGAGCAACGTACATTTGAAGAATCCATGCACCTATATGCAATAAACAACTCAGTTGTTTTTCATAATAAGAAAATGCTTAAAAAATTGAACATCCCAGTAGCGGTTTGCTCTGCAGAACAACAAAGGCAGAAAAATCTTACTACATCAGAAGATGAGCATTTGCCTATAAAAGTTCTCTTATGCAATGAACAAAAGGTTATGCTCACCAGCAACTTATGGGTACATGCAGGCCTCGTCAATGGCGCACTTGGGAAGGTCATCTCAATATTTTATTCTTTTCGTTCAAAGCCCCCAGAATTACCATCCTTCGTGGTTGTCGACTTTATACAATACAAATGAACACCATGGGACATTTCACACCCAACATATGTACCCATTTCTCCCATCACAAGGGGTGCACGCCGTCAAATACCACTTCAAATGGCATGGGCTTTAACGATACACAAGTCACAAGGAATGACATTAGACAAAGCAACAGTAGACATCGGCACCAAAGAACGACAAGGGCTAACGTTCACTGCGATTTCAAGAGTGCGGTCATTGGCAGACATTCAAATCAATCCAGCATTCCCATTCTCACGGATTGCACAAATGCACGAGAATCCATATCTTAAGCGTAGACAACAAGAGGAATCATTGCTTGCATCAAAATCTATGCAGGAGAATATACTCTAGCCAATCGTACAACCTGTTTTCCAGAATTACCCACATGGTAAACACCACTTGTTGCAATAACCAAATTTCAAATACATTTGCTTTCTATTACATTTAACCTCATATGGTTTTATATTAGTTTGAAATCGTTTATTTTATTTCAAATAATCAAACAAAATATTTCCTGCCAAGAACAGTAAGGTCTAGCATTCACTGCAATTTAGAAATTTATAAAAAAGTATTTATTTTACTTCAGCGCTTTAAAAAAAATGCTTTCGTCAAACACATCCATTGTCACTTACAATGTTCTATTTTTTGATTGAAACAGGTATGAATACAGCCTATTTATGATTGTTGTATGGTTATTGCCAAGAAATTCAGCATCCTGCCCCAACAAACAGTGCCTCTTTACCGTTTGCGTCCAACCATTGAATTGTTAAAGAAGGTAAAAGAAATACTTAAGATAACAATTCACATCCATGAAAGTGACACACACAGGAAAATGCAGCGTCAATTGCAGGAACAACTCTGTTGCCTATGCCATGCCCCATCATGCATATATGATTAGCTTCTCATTGTCAATTATATCTATGTGTAATAGAATGCTCTTATTGTACATATGTTTAGAAGGCAAATAATACTTTCATTATATATATGTTTAGTTATTACCTACCAAACATGTCTCTATGTGTAGACCATATGTAAAATTTCAAAAAATACATTGCAAAGCATGTACCTATCTCTTGTATATTTGCTTGTAATAAACACACAATACCAAGTAAAATATTTAGCAGTATTCAAGTGTAATAAGTCTAGTATGTTCCACCAGACATGATGCATACTTATGGAGTTTCATAAGTGTTTTTGTACCTACACTTTTAATAAAAAACTCAGTTTACATAGATTTGAACTTTTGAGTGTGGTTTCTATTGTTCATGGAATGCCATATGTTATGCTACTCACGTTAAGTTATCTTTCCTTTTTTTTTTCAAAAATGTTATATAGGAATATGTATATCTTACATGTGCTTCTGCAATGACATTTATAGAGTGGTTAGTTGTTTTTTTTTTAATTAGAATACATTTACATGGAATTTTCAAATCCTCTTCTTTTTTGTTTCAATCATGTCAACATTTTTAACTACATGTGAATGAATAGAAAGTCTTCTGGTCTTCTTTAAGTATTTCTGCTTTGACATGCTACTTTCTAATAAACTGTACAATATCAATAACAGCTGAGAAGGAGTCCCAACCTTTTATAAAAATTCAACAATTCCAACTTCATAAATCTATCGGCCTCTCTTTGTACCTTTTGGGACAATTGCTAGTTATATTATTATCATATTATTATAACAATAATGACTTTATTATATATGTTTACTTTAAATTATTATTATAACATTACGATAGTATTTATATAATAAAATTTATTATTATTATTATTATATATTATTATTATATAGTTAGTATGTTTTAATTAATACTAATTATTTGTGTAATAATATTTCTATTTTTTTCTCTTATTATTAATTTTAGATAAAATTTACATGTATTATTCTCCTTTAGGTTTTTTATCTTAGCTCTTTGTGTTTTACATTTAAGTTTTAGTGCAGATACTCTCTCCTCATTTTATTTTATTTCATTCTAATGCTTATATTTGTATGGTTTTGTTGGCATTATTTCCCTTAGGATTTTGTGTCCTGATGATGGTTCCTTTTACGCATATGAAATGTATACAATCAAACATGAATATTGTGGTAAATCCCAATTTCCAATTTACAAACATGAAAGAACTCGAGCTTTTCAGGGAAAAAAAAATCGAGAACAAATTAAGGTTCAAATAACCAAAATAGATCTCAGGGGAGATTTCAAATCTAGAAAGACTATAAGTATATGTTTATCACAAGGGCTAACATTACCTGCAATTATATTGGAAGATAATGCCCATCCATATCAACATAGTTTTTGTTGATGCCTTGCATTATGAGTTTATGACATTGAAGTTCCACCCATGCAGTAATCATACATTATATATATGAATAGAAGGTAGAGATGTCACGTCTATTTTGTAGCCAAATACAACTTCAAGCAGTTATTATCAAACCAGATTGGATGATTGTGGCTTGTTAGAGGCTAAAGCTACATTGGCCTTACAATTCTCACTAAGAATAAATGTTTATTCATAAATTTGAAATATGAAGTCGAAGGGTAAACTATATACCTAAATGGTGGCCATTAATCTTGTGAAGTAGCTAGTGGTACACTACCTTTGCATCCACTTAAAGGGTCAAATTCATTGCCTACTATCATTGCCTTACAACTATTCCCTACCCTGGTATCTAATTTGTTGGATTCGACAATAAATGCACCAGTTACTCCAGCTCCCTTGCAAAAATTGTGGATTCACCATTATAAGCACTAGTTTTTTCAACTCCCTTGCAAAAATGGAGAGATTTTATTTTTTGCCAAAACCAAAAAAATACTAAAACTTCGTGTGATGTGGCAAGAAAGAAGGTCAAAGAAAAAATTTTGTAATATGGAATCACAGGAACAAGTGGAAAGCATGCATGAAGATTCCAGATGGAAGTTGGAATATAGCTAACAAATGGAGACAAGAACTATATTATAGTGGGTTGTCAGGTGACATTGCCCAAAGTTTATGTTATTGCCAATGGAGACAAAAAATGCATTCTAGTGGGTTCTCGAAGTTATGTTATTGCCAAAGGCCGTAGATTGATGGGTTCGGCAACCCGTTTCGTTATTTCAAGATTAATGAATTCGATGGAAACCATTTAATTATTTCAAGATTAATAAGTTTGATGGCAACCATTCAATTATTTCATTAAATTTTAATACAATTATTTCATTACATATTAATACAATTACTTGACGACTATATTTAAAAATGATTAGAGTGTCCCTATAAATCAAGACTTCTAATATAGATAAATATTAGTGTTGAAAGTATGTGTTCTGCATTTTGAAGAAAATAAAAATCAATTTCTCTTTTTAATTTAGGACAATTAGCACCTATATGCAAATTCCTTGACTTGTAATTTAAACTACATAAAAACGCACTATTAGTAGAGAAAAGTATATTATTCTTGAACCACTTCCCATTTCTCTGTTTCATATTGTAAATTGAAAACTGCTACAAAGAAAAAACAACAAACATTTCTTGAGTTCAAAAGAACTCAATGTCATGGCTTTAAAATCCACACCTATTTGAGCTATAATCCACACTTATCTGACATATCTCACATGCCACTCTATCCATATATATCAGATTTTCAATTCACTATACTTATGATATCATAAGTTTAATTTATTGTGAAAATCATAGTTTCAATTTCCTATATTATGGTATTATAGTTGTATTTTATTATATTCTCTGGGTACTATTAGTTTGCCACAATGTCACTGCAAACGTACCTCCTCGAAACTATAAATATAGTGCAATTTGACCTCATTTGATCACCAATTTAGCATATCAATTTTTGTGCCAAGAAAGAGCAAGAAGACGAGAAAAAATCAAAAGAAGAAGAGTACAAGTCAAAGGAGAGAGAGAAAATTTCAAAGGAGAGAAATTATTGTATTTTTTAACCTATTTTCTTTTACACATGCACAATTTAAGAACCACTGCAAGGGTGAAAATTTTAGAGTTTGACCAGATTTGAAGAGCGTTGACCAGTATTGACTTTGTTGGATTTGACTTGGTTAATGAAGGTTTGAAGGAGGGTTGACTTGGATCTTATGGCAAGTCTTGGTCTTGGTTTTTGGGTCTTTGATATCTCACTTTGATCTAATTCTATAAGAAGATTTGTTGTTTGGGTTTTCCCCATTATGGGATTTTGCCCTGGCTTGGAGCCTACATCTTTGTGCTCTTTGTCTCTTCTAATCTTCATGTTTTATATGTTTTGGTAATTGTTTCATGAAGAGAACATAGTTAAATAAATAAGGAGCCAACAAATATTCACAAACATCAAGTAAGAGAAATCAATTATCGTATTGGTTTCTCAACAGGAGGGTAGTTTGGTTATTTGTTGGTGGGCAGGGAATTCTAAACATAGATGTCTGATTGTTACAAGTTTTCTAGACTCTGGTTGTGCATAGGTTTGGTTTTCTTTGGAAAGGGGGAGTCCCGATTGTCTAGTTATTAATGTGATCTTAGGAGCTTCAAAATTTTGTGCATACCAGGTTATGGATCTTTCGGCCCTCTAAGAGAGGTTGGGGGATGTAATCTTCATGGGGGTCAGACTGGGTCACAACGAAGTGGCTATTATATCACAAGCTTGTGTGGTTTATATAGTGACTCCCGAGGGTCTATCTGGTGAGAGGATTTTACTTTTGGAGAAGGGGAAATCTACATCCCCAAGCTTGAAGAAGGGGCATCCCTAGTTGTTTAATTGGCATAGTAGGTACAACAAAGATTTGTTCTTTCTTGGAAAAAAATTGAATAGTGGGTGCTAATTATGCCTCCTCACCAAGACTGGATTAGACAAGGAATGGAGGCGAAGGGATTTCAGAGGTGGTAGTAGCAAAATGAATGGGGTTTTGGAGAAATGGTGGACCCGCCACCTTCTCAATCTTTTCACTTGGAAGTAAGTGCCCCATCGTCGGAAGACAATGCTAGTATCATTTGATAGTTGAGTATTTCCTTGGACCGGCTCAATAGGACTCGGCAAGATTATCGCAATGACATCATAAATTTCATGAATCACATTCCATGAAATCTATGGGAGATGCATGATAGATTAGTTAGTCTCTAGAGATGGTATTGGCGCATCCAAAAGAAGCTTGAACATATGGAAACTAGATTGGCTCACATGGAGGGGCATGTTCATTGTGAATTCAAACCTCTGACTTCCCCTAGCTCGAGACCATATCATCCTGCCTCGGTAAATTCTAAATATTTCTGATGATATTTAGTTGTCTCTTGGTCTTATGAGTTTTTTGACACTTTTTTCCTGTTGTTTTAGGTAAATTGTTGTCATTTTTAGAAATTTGCTATATATATGGGCATGCATCTATTGGCCAATAAATCTAGTAAGAGTGAGGCCAATAGGTTTTTCATAAACATTATGAGGAGATGTAATCTTTTGAATCAATAGAAAAACTTTGATTCACAAACAAAAAAAAATCACTTCAAAATTCTCTTTGAAGTTAGATTGTTTTATGCTTCCCAAACTTTATTTTAAAAATATATTCAAATATTGATGATGGTTTTGGTTCAAATGTAGGGGAAATTAATAAAATCAAATGGGCAATTTTTCAAATTCCATTTTATTCCATATTGTTGCAAGTTCTTCAAGTTTTCCATTGACATTGTAGTAAGTTTAGATTTTATTTATGATTTATTTATTTGATTGAATTTATGTTATTTATGCATGTACATTCGAATCAGTGTTCATTGAATTTCACAAAATCATGATTCGGGATTGAGTTTGGATGCATAAATACTCCATTAGTCTAAAAATGTTGCAAGCTCTTATTAGGAGAAAGACACCATAGACAGATGGTTGACGAAAGAGGATACCTGCTTTACCCCACCAATTGTAACATGCCATCTTTTAGCAACCAATCTAAGTCAATGGTATTATACTTTGAATTGGATATCTTTTATGACACCCTAGTAATATATGGTTATTAAAAATGTAAAGAATTAATTGAGAACCCTTGACATGTCACATTGTCCCATTATATTAACAATCAACTACCCAAAGTTGATGGTCTAATATCACCCACTGTGGTCAATAATCCAATAGATATTATAGAAAAGACACCATGAACACTTTTGTATGCTCATTTTTTGAAAAGTTGGAAGCAAGGTCAACTAATTGTTGTTGGAAATTGAGCAACTTGCCTCCTTTTGCTAAGTCAACAAAGCGTTCTAGTGAGCTAAGATATGATATCAATACTACCCAAAGCATCTCTATTAGGAAATCTAAAAAGTTGTATCAGTTGAAAGAAAACATGTTAAAGTACACATCAAAGTTAGTTCGATTGTTGGAAGATAGCAACGACTTCCCTCTTCCTATCCATATGCAATGTCAATACCAAATCTGTCACAATTTCTCTTTGTATGGTGCTTGGTTGTCTTTCGTACCTATTGTTAGCACCTAAATCCGCCTTAGGCTGAAGGAAGGCAAAATTCAGGGTAACCACAAACCACGCTCAATCTGGTAGCTAGCCCTACCAAAACAGGAGAGGACTCTCTCCGAGTCACGCTCAGCAAATAAGTAAACGAAATGGTCTGAGATGACTTACAGTGAAATATTGATCTTAGGCTATTATTAAATATGGATACAAGAAGCAATTTTTTTATGAATGACTGAGTTTCTGGGATGGTATGGGACCAACAGACAGCAATGAGCAGAGAATTTAATACAAAGGCACAGATTACTTCTTGAGGCAAGACAGGCGAAAAGTCTAGCAATTTAGTTTAAATAAAGCGGAACGGAGAGATTGCTTAGGAGGGTGAAAAGGGCATAAGTACATGAATCCTTTTCAACATAAGAAAAACACACAGCGTGAAACTTTCCCACAGGCAGAGCAATAAAAATGAATTCTACCTTATCTTACTCAGAAAATTTCACTCGAAATGAATATGAATGAACTATGAAACATAACGAAATACATATGAAACATAAGGAAAAACACATTTGCTACACTCACAACCACATGAATCTCATGAAACAGAGCCTCTGCCTTTCATTAATCCTCTGTCAAAATATACAATGAAGAAATAGAGTTTCTTTCCCACAGTCTCCCAGAAATTACAAGCCAACCAACCCTTTTCAAATGGTTTGCATACAATAAATAGACTATGCCATGAGTAAATAGAATGACCAAGAGTTGGGGAGTTTCTCAAGTCATTACAAAATGGAGATGGAAAGCCAACCATTAGCTACAGGTGCAGCGTTACAAAAATGACAAATGGCTTGGGTGACTGTTTGCCTTCCTTTGCCACTTGGATAGAAGCCAAACTCTTTAAACCTTGCCTTAGTTGCCGAAAAAAGTGAAATGTAGATGAGCGGGCCCACTTGGAGAAAGTTGCGAATCGAAATGTCGCGAACTGGAAGTGATTTGGCCTTTTTCTCTATATGTGCCGCGCCCAATTCTATATGCACTGCGCCAATTTGGAGGTTTTTTTAAGGTACCTGTAGGAGTCAAAAATGTGCCCAAGTGTGCTTGTTGGAAATCCTATCCTGTCTACTTTCCGACCCAAGTGGAATTTCTAAATTTGGTGCTCATTTTCCCCTCCAAATCTTCATTCTCCCAAGACTGCTTCTTGTGTGTCAAAATAGGGGCAAAGAGGTCATTTTTTGAGTGTTTTTGACCTCCTGGAGACTCAAATCATGCCCAAATTTATTTTCCATGCACCAGTAGTCGTGATTTTGCATGCTGAATCCAAAAATGAAATCCATTTGCAATTTGGAGCTCCCAATCCTAAGCGTCGCACCAATGGCGCGGCTCACAGGGAAAAAAAACCTGTGTTGAGACCAAAAGTTTGCCATGTGACCAAAATTACCCCAAATTTCTTGAAATTTGGGCTGGAGGTTCTCTAAGAGGTACTATGCTGGGCCACAGAGGCTTCACCCAAGATTCGAAGCCGATCTTGCTCTTTTTCCTCTTTTTCCTCTTTGTCGCTTTGCTCAATTTTGCCTTCAAGCTCCTTAACCGACCCTTTGAACTCATGTTCTGTGCCCTGTAATGATAAACCATCCGCCTCAGTATGGTTTTGTCCCTATCAACCTTCTCTAGCAGTCTCTCAAGGTGGATGTTGATGTTCTCGAGCCAAGACTCACGGTCATTGTTAATCTCTTGCTCCAAGGGAGTGAGCTCGATCCTCCTATGTTGGGCAGCTTGGCGATTTTCATGGATGCTTTGCAACTCCATGATCTCATGTTGGTCCTCAAGTTGTTTGTTCCTCTGCTCCAAATACCTGATAATCCATTTGGACCTCTCCAAATTGAGTGACAAGTCTTGGATCTCTGTTTTTCTGCTCTTGGATGGTCCTCCTAAGTTTGGCAATCTCCACATCTGCATCATCATCCTGAATGAGGATGAAGTCGGCCTCCTCTTCACATGATGGCCCCTCATCATGCATGGGCCTCTTGCCCTTGTCCTGTACCTGCGTTGCCGATGTCGGAAGTGAGGCCCCTTCCACCCCGAGTGGAGATAACACTCGCTTTGCTGCTGCAAACAAGTGCCTACTACCTATGTGATATGTGATGAATACTGGCATAGTAGTTGTCTCATGGCACTCATACTGATGAGAAGGACCACCTATCTCATGTTCCGCCTCTGATAATACCTGTGAAGTGCTGAAGATGTCACGGGAGATGAAGTCCTCCCAAGCAATGCCCGACAATCCCAACTGATGATCCACCGAAATCCGGATAAGAGCAAAGTGACAAACACTGTTAAGTTGCTGCTGAGGGGTCTTATGCTGCATGAAGGTGTTCATCCTCTCTATGTTCCTGCAAATGAAAAATGGGAGGTTCATCATCCATACCCTGGTAAAGTGCATGAGAAACCTGATGTGATAGGCATATAGACGAGAGAACCTCCCCTCACAGCTAAAGTACTTCATGATCAACTTCATGAGTGGAGCATATTCATCTTTCAAATATCTGAACGGAAAAACTCTTTGGAGCTACCTCAAGAAACTGGCCTTAATGTAAGGCTCATAATGTTGTCTATCCATCTTTTGTTTCTTGTGCAACTGTTCTCCAACATTCGGTATGCCAGTTGCTAATGAGATAGTTTCGGGTGTCAATGTGAAGGTGATCCCAGCCAAGATAGAGTGACCTCCATGTAGGTGAAGTACAAAAAGACGAGCCAACTCATGATGAACTCTAACATTAGCCACCCTTTGACAAAACTCAAAACATGATAGATGCTGGAAACATGACATTGCAAGAGGGCAGGCCTGCAATTCAGTGAGGGTGGTTGGCTCATCCCTAACATGCTTGCCACTCTTATGATGTCTCCGAGGAGCCTGTTCTTCAGAGGATGAATCACTTTGGGTCTCCATCTCATACTCTGATGAATGCTCAGATGCCATGACTGTTGTATGTGTACTGTGTTTGGACTTCCTTTTGATGATGGTAGGAAACCAGGTGTTGTTGTGATATCTGCCACCAAGGGGAATAATGCAAAAGGGAGTGTTAGGAGAGGAATGATATGATGGGAATAGGGGTTATGGGGGAAACGTTGTTTAGGGATATGTAGGAGGGTTTGGGGATGTTATAAGGTAGGGTTTTAGGGTTTACATTGACCAATGAGTGGAGGGATAGGGAATAGGGGTTTGGTAATATTTTATGGTAGGGAAAATACGAAAAAATGGGATAGGGGGGATAGGGAAAAATGGAAAGAAGGGGAAAAATGAGAGGTGAAAAAGGAGCCTTGCCACCACCACAACAAGTTTGCAAACCTAGCAACAATGTTTTTGATGATTTCAAGAGGTAGGGTTTATGATTTTGTTATTACAATTATAAACAGCCATAACCATCATCCTATCCACAAAATTTGATGAGCAAGCCAAGATGTAGAGCCTACCTATCAATTTGAAGGGTTTCAAAATGATTGGTTGCAAGTTTGGCACAAATTCAGGCCTTTGTGGGTGTGTGTGGTGCCCCTGTTGAATTAACATTGTGGGGTAGCGATGTGTGCGCCGCGCTCTCTATGTGCGTTGTGCCCCTCTGTGTGTGCGACGTGCTCTAGAAAACGCCTCCAATCTCACTCCAAACACGCACTAGCTTCTCACAATGACTTTTCGATGCTTCTCTATAACCTTGAGTTGCACAATGACTTTGTTTGCTTGTGAAAATCCTTTATAGAGACATTGGGAGTCATGGGTTTGATTTTTGCTTCTCCAAAACCCATTTTGCTAATGTTTTGTTTTGACTCTTTTCGTTGATTTAATGCAACATTGAATTTCACTTTTCCCTTTGAATTTTTAGTTAGAATGATGAAATTTTTGGATTTTCTTGCAGGGGTTGTATGACAGGGCATTTGGTCACGGAAACCATGACTATGCCTGAAGAGATCAACTGGAGACTTTTTTGAAAATTATCACAAATGCCACACTATTTGACCTTTCTTCAAAATAGAGTTTTGAAGAACAGTCGTAATCTGTCAACATGACAATGAAAATCTCTGAATCATAACTTTGTAAGGGCCTCCCTCTAGTCTACATGGCTTTATTGGACATGGTTGAAGACCAATTTATCTGATCCCTAGACCTAATGACTGAAAATGACTCTCATCCACTAAAAGATCGAACATTGGTTGTCATGGACTTTAGTGAACCTTGACAAAAGACCTCAGCTAGCAGGCGCCAGACATGAGGGGAAATGACTAACATGACATTTTCCGTTAGATTATGGCATGCCCCTAGCAGAATGTAGCTGATTGAATGGAGCGGGACTCCTAAAAATGAAATGCAAAAAGAGTTTTGATCTCTGACGGAGGACTGACCAGACCGACTCTAACATTGGCTCCAATGGGGGATGGTAGCTCCTTGGAGGTGCCAAGAACAGCAAATCTCTGGGAGAGCTATACAGTGCCTTCGTCCATTGGGCTATGGAATCATTATTTCGACAAACAACACAAGACTCTGACTCATTTATGAAACTAAAATGACCAAAAAACTGACTCAAATTTGAAATTGAAATGACTTGAAGACTAACTTGACAAAATCTAACCAAACTGAAATAAAATGGTATTTACAGTGACAGTGGAAGCAGCATCAATAACTTAGAAATGGTACCGTTTGAGCAGCCGACCATTGATCGGCCCTCCTGGACAATCTTCCCCGTTCATTTCCTTCAGAAGAAAGGCATTTTGACCCCGATATGCTGCAATCTTGAAGGGACCTTTCCAGAGATTCTCGAACTTACCGTGCTTACCTTTTTCCTCATTCCTTGCATCCCACTTCAGCACCACATCATCCAACTGAAATTTGTCCGCCTTTGATTTTCTATCATAAATTTTCTTAATCTTCTCCTGCAACTTGGATGTGTTCTGGAAGACTTCTTCTATGGTCTACTACAAGTGGACCATTTGATTCAACCTTCTTACCATAGGACTGTCTTCACTGCTGGCCTCCTGCAAAAGTTTGACTACCGGGGCGGCGAGAGAGGTAGGAAACACTATATCAACTCCATAAACAAGCTCAAAAGGTGGCGTACCAATGGAGTTCTTTTGATTGACCCGATCTGCCCAAAGTGCATTGACCAACCCCTTATGCCAGCTCTTCTTGTTTATTTCCAGCATCTTCTTGATGATGTTGACCAATGACTTATTAGAAGACTCTGCCAATCCATTGCCTTGTGGATGATAGGCAATTGAGTGACCCAAAATGATGTGATATCTATGACAAAGCTCTACCATCCTTTTTGATTTGAAAGCTGTTGTGTTATCAGTGATTAACTTATTTGGGCAACCAAAGCGAGACAAGATGTTATTTTCAAGGAATGAAATTATTACCGCATATGTAGCTTGTCTGGTGGCAATTGCCTCGATCCATTTCATTAAATAATTTGTCACTGTGAGGATCGATCTGTGTTGACTGGAAGAAGCGGGATGAATTTCACCAATGAAATCCAACCCCCGTTGCTAGAAAGGGGCACTCACCTCAATAGGCTTAAGTGGTAAAGGCTGTAACTTCTGCCTTCCTTCGAAAATCTGACATTTATGACATCTCTTGACCATCTTATATACATCAAAAAACAATGTCGGCCAATAGTATCCCGCTCTCGTAATTTTATTTGTTGTTGATTTCCAAAAAAGGTGACCACCACAGTCTCCCTCGTGGCAGTCCACCATGACTTTCTTTGCTTCTTTTTCCACTAAACAATTTAATAGAACGCCACCGGGATCTTTCCAATACAGTGCAGAATTTAGAATGCAAAACCTGGCAGCCTTCAATTTGAGTGTTCTCGCTTTGTTTCTAGTCATGTCGGGCGGTGGTGACAAATTTTTAAGCATGTATATGATATCTAAATACCACGGAGAAAGTGAAAACATTTCAAATACCTGAATTGACGATCCTTCCTCATTCTCATCGGACATAGCAGCGATAAGATTTATGTCCAAGGCGTGCAAGTTTGATTCGGCCATTAACTTTGCCAATCCTTGTCCTTTAACAAGCTTTGTGGGCTTTATTTCCACATCATATTCCAGCAAAGCTACAATCCACTTGCCTCGTCTTCCTTCTAGATCGGTCTGCACTAAAACATCTTTGACAACAGTGTTAGGAACATAGGCCAAAATATGAGAATGTAGGATATATACCCAAAAATCTTTCAACATTTTCACAAGTGTAAGGGCTTGCTTCTCAATGATGTTGTATTTTAAGGCAGCATCTCTTATAGCTCTGTTGAAGAATGCAATGGGTCTTTCGTGATCATCTCTTTTCTGCAATAACACTGCTGCCATAGTATGCTCCGAAGCAAATGAAAACAATATGAAATCCTGAGTGTAGTCCGGGCTAACTAGAACTGGATCTGAAGAAAGAGCCAATTTGACTAAATTGAAAGATTTTACAGCCTCCTCCATTCCATTTCACTTGGCTATCATCAATCCTCGACAATGGATACAGGTTCTTGATGGTCATGTTGTTCAACTTCCTATAATTAATGGATAGCCTAAAAGTACCATCCTTCTTCTTCACAAACAACATCGGTGCACCACAAGATGGTACACTTGGCCTAATGTATGGCTTGTCAAACATTTCCTTCAACTATAACTTCAGCTATACTAACTCTAGTGTGCTCATCATGTACGGTGACTTCAATGTTGGTGCTGCCCTTGCTATTGACTCAATGGAAAAGTCCACTTCTCTGTGAGGCAGGAACTCTGAAATCTCTGCTGGAAACACATCCTGAAATTAATACAAGATTGGGTACCTACTCAATACCTTTGCATCCTCAACATCCTTACCTTTATCACTAGAAATATGCACTACAAATAACACACACCCTTTTCTACGAGTACACTTTTCCTTCTTATCTTTCACCATTCTAACTGATGTTGCCTTCTTCTTACCCTGCAAGATTCTTTACTCTCCATTGTCATCCAAACACTCAATGGCCTTGTCATAAAAATCCACCTTAGTCATGTGAAGATACAACCAGTCCATACCCAAAAGAATACTATATGATCCCAATGACAATACATTCAAATGTGCTAAGGTAGGCATACCATTCAACTCGAATGCACAAGATCTTACCTGGTGATACACTCTCTTATTTGTACATGTAGCCATTTGCACTAACAAGGATTATTCATGCACTTATTTATTCAAACCACACTAATCCACCAGGTCAGGACTAACATAACTATAATTAGATCGAGGGTCAATTAAAATGGAAACAAATTGATCTCAAATCTTACTGTCCAACATTGCAACTATCTATACCATCACCTTTATTTTTTTGTCCTCCATGGGGTGACCCATTAAAATTCTTGTAAGGTGGAAAAAATTCTTTCTCACCTGCATCCTAAGGCCTTGTTGTTTTTGGATACCATTTACCTTTAGCTTTGTCTTTCCCTTTCCAACCTTGTTGAGATTACGTCTTGTGCTTTGAATTCTCATAGCAATGCTTCAATTTCCCAATAACTTCCTCAAGTGACTAGGGCTCATCAAACTCAATCCAATGGTTAAATGCTAATGGCAATCCATTGACAAATCTCTGAATTTTTCCCTTCTCATCCTTAAGATATGGTACATACCTCAATAAATCCAAGAACTTAGTTGTTTATTCCTCATTTGTCATTGATCCCATCTTTATCTCATAGAATTCCTTGGATTTGCTATCGTAGTACCTTTCTGACAAGTATTTCTTCTGGAAAGTCTCTTGAATTCACGCCAACTCAACTCTTCTGTCTTGATGTCTCTAACCCACTTCACATCTTCCCACCATATGTATGATTTCCCTTTGAGGCCAAAGATAGTTATTTTTTCCTTCATATTCTCTATGTATTCATGCAACTCAAAGAATTTATTCATCCCAAGTAGTCATGCTTCTGCATCCTCTGGCTTCTTCAAATATTCATCAAACATAGGTGGCTTTTATTTCTTGAACTCATCTAGAAAATATCCCCTATCACTCCTCTTGTAAGAATGATGACAATGACAATCATTGTTCTTGTCAGAACCATAATAACCTATGTCCATCACCTATCCTATCTGGAGTATCCAAGAGCCTGCCATCTCGGATCATGTCATCCCTATCCGACTTGCCCCCACCATGAGATCTATTGCCATATGCCCCATTTGTCCCGTCCTACTGCCCATGGTTGATCCGAAGCAGTCCATGTATCTGTAATTCTAACAAACTCTGAAGAATTACTGCATTGAGTTCTACTTGTTTCTCCTATGCCTACAGGATTATGCCATTATCTTTGTTGTAACCTCTTATTTCCACCTTCAAATTTCTCAAGGTGTTTTCTAAGTCAGAAGAGTGCACTGCACCACGCTGCTCATATGATCCATAGGGAGATTCTCGTGAACTATAGTCTACCAACTTGCCAGTCATCTTGATCTCTTTCCTACAAGTACACCATGTCAGCTAAAACCAAAAGAAACATAATCAACATACCTCGGTATAGTTCAAGGGAGGATATCTCATCTGCAAGATTAACCATATTAGCATGATAAATGTATAATCATAATCACATCAACATATAACATCAGTTTAACCTCTATCCAGTTATCAATTCCTGATCATACCAACCACATACCATGACCTCATGCATAACAAATACAACCATATCAATGTATTCATAATAATATATAAGCACTGACATGCATAACCAATGCATAACCGACATACAATCATGATGACCAAATCCAACAACACATTGTCCATTTTCACATTGTGACACCACTGCAACCATGAAAACCACCATGCATACACAACAAGTACATATACCACAATAATACAAAACACATATATGGAACCGACATGAATGTATGACCAACACACCACCCATCCAGTCCAAGGGGTGAATCATTCTCTGATACCATTCTATAACACCCTCCTCCCACATTTACCCAAGCTAACTTGTCCACTAGGGTAAACATGTGATGAGAGGATACTATGATTTGATTCAAATCCCCAAGTATAGTTAAGGAAGTAGAACTAACAAAACATAACCAAACTAACCTTCTGTAGGAGCTAAAGACCCTTGAGGAGGTAACCAACGCTTCCATATGATTAACACCTGAGACAACTTATCCTTTTATTGTCCTAGAGCCTTAGTAACTGCCATGACAAGGCATGCATGCAACCAAAGCCTTCTAACCTCTCCCATAGAAAGGCATGCCAATAACTGTGGACTTTTCCAGGAATTTCTGAGCCAACGACGCCATATTTTGTGCCACTTTTTCAAGGCCAAGACTTAGGCCACTACCCAGAACTTCATGAGACTTTCACGAATGATAAATGACATTGAAAAAAAGGTACTAATGCAAACACTTGAGTAAAGAAATGACCATACACTTAATAGCCAAGAGGCATTTTGTCAAACACATCACAAATATGCAATCTATAGGTCATAACAACAATATGAGCATAGGGGTCTCATACTTATCTGAGATTAGTAAAGAAGCATTTCATATCACATTAGTTGCATTATCATCTATTAGGTCATGTATTCATTGTTCTTTCATTTACTAAACAAAACATGATGAGATCCATACATCAAGTCTGTTATAAAACATACTCATAACCAACATGTAACCAACATAAATAACAAGGATATAACAACTATAAAATCCACATATAATCCAATACATTTACACATGAAATACTAAGGAGAAGGAGTTATTATTAATGAATACAAAAGCCAACCAAGTTTGGTACTTCCACAAACCACCTGACCATAGATTGGTTGAACCAAATATTTCTTCCAGCCAATCACCCCCATGCCATATTCCAAGCATGAATGTGGGACTCACAACAAAACCAATCCAAGTTTCCTTGGGATTTACCACAATCCCCACTAGATCACTAGGCCCTAAACAAGCATGGATGCCTCTAGATTTCTCCACCTACACCATGAGGAATTTTACTATCTCCTAGTCTCTAAGATTGATCATATATCCTGCCATACAACGATCGATGATTCCTTGGCCTAATCAAGACTCCACCCTCCAAGATTTACAATATATCCCGTCATTCACCAGTAGAGGATTCATAGGCTTGATTTAGGGCACACACCTCTAGGATTTACCATATATCCTACCATTCACTAGCCGAGGATTCCTAGGCCCATCAAAGCACACAAAATCTGGCTTTACTGCAATCCCACTTTCTCTTGTTGAGGGAATCCTAGGATTTATGTTCTTTCTTTTAGAGACGACCTCACTTGGTTTTGAAACCATATGGAAATCCAACTCAACCAAATAGAAGAGAACCCATCACACCGAGACTATTTTGAAATGGAAAGGAAAGGTTGAAGAATAGTTTCACACCTGGAAAAACCCGTGCCAATGACAACAAGAGAACCAAATAATCACATGCATGTACCATGCATGCCAAAAAATAGAAAGGAAATCACACATGCAAATTGGTACCTGCAAATAATCCTTATGTAGTTGCTAGATGTTGCTCTTCCTTTCTTGATATTTGCTTTCCTTTTCCTTCTTGCTTTGTCCATTACTATCCTTGGTCTAATGATAAGGTGCTCCAAGAATGCTCTAAGCGTCCAAGAATGAGAATGAGAGAATATAGAGAGAGCTCCAAAACTAAACTGATAAAAGGTACCAACTAATCCTCATAAGATTTTTTATTAATGAGCCCTCTATTTTCTTCAATTTTCCATTATTTTCCTTCATTTTTCACCTCACATGCAACCTGTGACCTTTTACCTTCCTTTTCTCTTAATTTTCATTATTTTCATAAATAAAATGCTAATTAATGTCTCATGCTTTCCCAAAGCCTTCGCCATTTCCTTTGCTAATTTCCCTTGGCCATAATAAAACAAATTAACACCCACACTAGGATTTTTTTCACAACACTCAACTTGGAATAGGTGTCTCATGACCTTGGTTATTATTTTTCCTTTAATAACTTTATTACAAGGAATTTTGACCAGGGTTGTTACAATGACCCTAATCCGGTGCATAGGGGTTATTGGACAAATTAACGAAGTGAAAATTTGCACCTTTTGCGGGGGGAATTTCATCGGTCGTGGACGAAATTGTCACTTGGAGGGTTGTGTAAAGGGTGAAATTGTCGCAATGTTAGCAGGTTTTGCCAATTTACAAGACAAATAGGAGATCTTGGCTTGGAGAAGCATATCTTGCTCAATTTTTAACCATTTGGAACTCAATAGGAGCCTAGATGGGGGTTTTTTAGTGTCCTGGACTCATTGGTAGCCTCAGTTTTCTGATTTGAGTACATTATGATGGAATTTTGGCATAATAAAGTATTTTAGTGCTAGAGGTAGAGGCAATTTTGAAGCAATATGGAGGCATATTTGAGCATGGAGAGAGCCTAGTAAGAGGTTTTCCAGCCTTCCAGTTTCATCTGCAGTAGTTGTTATTTCAGTAGAGCAACGCTTATTAGTATTTCTCAATATGTTAAGAGAGAATCACTTTTCAATATCATCTTGAGAAATCAAAGGATAAGCCTTCTCCTTAGGCTCCATGAGAAATTCCAAATTATCCTCTTAAGATCATCGGAAGTGGTTAAAGGTTGAAGAGGCGGATCAATGTTTGATTTGCAGATTTCCCAAATTCAACATACCACAAGGAGGCACCCAAATTGGTATTGGAAAAGGAGGAGGACAAGGAACAAAAGGAATAGTAGGTACCTCCTCTAAGATTAGTGGTGTCTCATGATTTACAAGAGTTGGGAAAGTGTAAACGTTAGGGGGTTTCGACTCACCGTGTAAAGATATTTGAACCAAAATTTCAAACTTCCTTTTAAGGAAGTCCCAATCCATATCTTCTCCAGGAAACTAACAACACAAGTGAAGGAATCTATTAGAAAAATCCACAATTGATTCATCAAGTTCCATTCTTAGTTGATTAATTATTCTAAAAACATCTCAGGAATCATACCTATCAAAAGCTTGATGAATCTCTTGAGGAATTAATCAAATGAATGGATAGAGGCAGATGGTAACGTATAACACCATTGATTAACCCAATCTTCAAGAGTGAGGGTGAATATAATACACACAACATCGTCATCATTGATTTCATGAGATTTACAAAACCCAAGAAAATCAATTATGTGTTTGGATAAAAATGTACCGCCCTCGCCATTAAACCTGAATTGAGACAAGACATGAACAATTTCTGTGAAGATGGAAAGTTTACCAGGAGATAGGTTAGATAAACACTCTGGGATTATGATTTGGGAAATATCCATTTTAGATAAGAGATTCAAAACAAAATCAATGGGAAAAACTTTTCATTTGACACTCCTAGCACCAAAATGTTGACAGTGTTGGATACCGCCAACATATAAGGGTCTCCTCGATGTGATGTTCGAATTAGACCTCACGCTATTTGGAGTAGGATCCCCATTCGAAGTATCGACCCAACCACCATAACGTAAAGGTTCACCTTGGTTTCAATATATAACATAAGAGATTATATATTGTTGGTGCCGTGAAAATCACTACAACAACATGGGGGAAAACCACCCAGTCGAGGACTTAAGTATCATCCCTTTTCCATTTGGAATAGTGGCTTCGACTGGATATAATTGGACCTGTTTCCCAATAAAATTTGATAGAATGGATAGAGTGTTTATAACCAAAAACTAAGCGATAGATGGGGGTGATTTATAAACTGAAATACATGTGTATTAATCTATCTAATACCAAGGGTTACTTATGTTTATGTGATCTAGAATAATTGTCCTTAGTGCATGATAATAAAGATGAATCAAACACTTGAAGAAATGAAAAGCATTTAAGATAATTATTTTGATTAAATAGTTATTCAAAATAATTGATGAAACTCGTATCGCAATCAAATGATGTTAAAAAATCACTTATATATGTATTAAAGATGACAATTCTAGCATGTTCTGAAATGATTTAATGCACTTCTTTAGAAAAGATACACATAATAAACAATATAAGGAGGAATGACTATTAATTCATAAACAAAACAGAAATACAATGATAAAAGTACCCGATGTATGTTACTGTGCTCATGAAAGAAATAGTTCTGGTCCAGTCTTTCTCATTAAGATGGTTTCAAATGTACAAAAGTGCAAGTGCCCAAAGCCTTCTCTACAAAACTTCAGGACCCTGATTTAGTCATTCTACTGAGATAAACTTGAAAGTATAGAAGTGAAAGCTTCCAAAGTCTTTCCTTATAAAATTTGGGGACCTTTTATTTGTAGACATGAAAGGGTTTATATAGAAAAAAAATATATAAAAATAGACAATACATAAAAAGTGCTGAGGAGGTTGAAACAACTCTCCTTAAATAAGAGACAATAGGACAGAAATAGCAGTCATTGAAATGATGAGCTCATGAATGCAATTGTGTTTATTCTTTCATTCATTGCTTGAGATCGTAAATATCTAACATTGGCTTAAATTCAGGGGGTGACCTATCCTCATGCATAGTTTTCCAGTGTGCATTGCATCTAAAAGGGTAGGAAGCATATGAGTTGATGAGTCAGCAAGGTAGTGGAGCATTAGCACTGACTATGTGGCTTCACAAGATATTTCCAGTACATCTCCCAGTCAAGTTTTGTCAACTTTTTAATTTCTTCTTCCAGAACTTTAATATCAGGAAGATCACTAGGAGGGCATTCTTGAATCAGGTTTGCATTATGTGGGATAACATTGATAGTTTCAATGATGTTATTGGCAACATTGTTTTCCCTAGAGACTGCTCTTTCTGCTTGTTTCAACTGAATGCCCTAATCAATAAAGAGGATTTCATTGTGAGATTCCTCTATTCTGGGAAGGTCTACTGCTCTGTCTTCTAGTGTATCCTGCGATGTTATAAATCCTGATATTTTATCATCAATGTCATTGAAAGTCACCCTTAGATTGGATGATTGATTCATTATTGAATCACTTTTGATACATTGTGGATTGATGATTGATAACTTATGACACAGTATCACTTGTTACTTTGATAACGGAGTGTTTAGTTCCAGTGCTTCCTTTATAAAGTCTTCCACTTTAGCAATTTCCTTCAACTGATCAAGTGAAAATTGGAGCTATTGGATTTGAGTATCCTTAATAGTGATCTATGCCTAATGTTGGAGCTTTAATCGGTCAAAGCTCTGTTGGAGTTGAGACAATTGTGTCTTCACTTGTTGATCACTATATCTTTCCTCTACCAACTGTTGCTCCAACTATTGAATCCTTTCTTCTTTTTCTTTGATTAGTTGTCAAACTTCTACTGCTTTATTGATTGTAGCACATGCATAAGCACCTGCAAACTGTGACAAATTTGTTAAATTCTCTGAAGGATCAGTTTGTGTATCTTTCAATACTATGTCCATTCGTATATCACCGAGAATGAATGTCGATGATGGCTTTGTGCTTCTTATTTTCCCTTGTCTTTTCACCACATCTCGGTGTTTGGGACTATAAAAGACATCAAGAGGAGGGATTTCTTCCACTTTAACAACAATTTTAGTTGAAGGGAATGCTGATATGTTGGCTTATTGGGGCCTGACCTAGGTTCGAAGTTAATTAGCCAAACAAATCCCTATACTACTGACCCTTTCAGCAATAGTATGCAGAGTGCGAACTGAGGTCTCACACGAAGTAGTATGGGGGGGTTTTGGAACCAGGTTTTCGCACCCTGGAGATGTCTAAGAGGTTGATTTGGTCCAACTGTTAATCCCTTTGCCATGCTACTTCACGCACTTCGATGTCCCTCGTGCCCTGATATACTTGCCTTCGCACAACCCTAACCAAGGGTTGTGGGGCTTCCGCCCTACTGGAGTAGTGCTCTGCGCTGTGTCCCTAAGTCACACCTGAGATCTTACTTATCTTCCTACCCCAGTTAGTTATCTTCGTGTAAATGGATGACTTATTTTATATTTATTTATACAACACATTTATATGAGTTCGCACAACAAATACACAGTATACTTGTAATTCATACCCAATAATACATAAAACAGGAAAAGATACATAGAAATATGATAAAACTTCTCTTTATTGATGTTTCAAATGGTTACATACTCCACTTTCCTTGCACAATCAGCTGCACGGGTCCGTCCACTCAGCTTGGGACTACTACACCTCTGCGCACTTAGCTATAGAGCCTTCTCCTACTCTACGACCCAAAGGCACACTTTACACTTCGACTCATCATGCTTCTATTCTATCTCTTCTATTAGCTATCTTTACACTTAGTGCCTCGCTCAATTTATACAATCCCATGGTCCATGGACCATGGGTAGGTCTGTCAAGCCGACATTACATTACAAAAACAAGGGCGGACAATCCTGTGACTCTATTATGACTTTGCACTCTACGCCCACAAATCGCAGAGTCTTTACAATGGACTTGGTCAAAACTTGGGCTTTAAGCCCCAAAACATGCCTTGGCGGGGGGATTCCACTCCCAACAAAAGATGCATTAATTTATTTTGTAGTGATAGTTTGATTAGAATCCCTATCAGTAAACGAGCCTTTTCCAGTGTTCTAGGTGTGTTGAATGTTTTCTCTAGCTCAATATTTTCTGCCCCTATTATCCTTTAAGTTGTGATCAAATTGTTTCCAGACTTCATCTAGCTCATTATTGAAGGGTATTTTATCAGTATGAATTTTTGTGGATTTATCTTCCACTTCAATATCTTTAGAAACTTGCTCTGAGTCCTGTTCCAAATTTTGTTCTGAATTATTCTCTGAATTCTTTTCTGAACCCTACTCTAAATTCTGCTCTAAACTCTGTTTATTTTGGGAAATTGGTTGAGGAATCCTCAACATATCCAAAGGCATGTTTTGTAGTATTCTTTCCTTGTATTCTTTGAATTGCACTACCTTTCTGGATTAAGTTTCAATGTATCGAGGTGTTGTACTTTTGAAAATATCTCGGCAAATTCAAATAGGTCATCATAGTTGTCATCTTCATGATTGAATTTCCTGATTTTTACTTGAGCAGTAATAGTCTGTGCAAATTTGTTTTGATTAAACTGTCTGCCATGGATAGTAGCAAGATTTAAACATGTTATTTTATCAATTTCAAGCAAAGCATGCTTGAAATAATTTAGAGCATATACACCACATTGGATAGGGAATAAAGGCCATAGAGATTCACTGGCTCCCTTTAGGGTTTTTGTCAATCCATCCCCTACAGTTTGATAGGCAAACTCCCTAGCCAGTAGTTTATTAGGTACATATAATGGGAGAACATGAGGAGGTTCTAAACTTCCATAGAATCTAACATAGATAAATAGTTCTTCACCAAACCACTTTCCTATTGATATGAAATCAATTTTGGCCGCTTCGGACAGTCTTGGGGCTCTTTATCAAAAACGGCTTGGTGTGTTGGGAGCATGACTCCTTGGCAAATTTTGTAAAAATAGGTGTGGAAATTAGATTCCCATAGGATTTTATCATAAACATGGATAGAATTAAGGTCTTGAATGGTCCATTTCCATCCAATGGTTGGGAAATCTAAAGTGAAACATACTGCATCCATGATATATGCACTCATAAAGAATGGTGGAACTACTCTGGTAGTAACATACCAATTTCATCTAAATTCTCAGATTTGGGAGGAAATATTATTTGAAAGGATAATGCCCCAATCCATTATATAAGAATCAATTGTTGCCTCAATAAGAGGAACCCATTCGACTGAGAATTTAGGTGTATTAGGGTACCCGAATAGCCTACACATCATAGTTGCAATATAATATCGAGGAGTGATGAGAGAAGATATAGAGTACATACCTGACTTGTCATGTTTGTGTTTGTTTGGGTAGGATCTCCATCATTTAATTGGATCTTATTCCACCTCATTCTTGCTTGCAAACTGTTCGAGGAAATCTTTGTCATATATTTTATGTGGGTCGGGTATATGGTACATTTTCTTCAAATCTTGAGTTGTAAAAGACCTGATGACTATTTTTCTTGAAGTCAAGAATATCCTATCAGCGATATTGATATTCTCAATTATCCATTTCACCATATCGGTATAAGGAAGGATCTTGGGTCGAGCAATGATCATGTGAATAAAAGAGCTAGTGACTTCATAGTTCGAGGCTCCAGAAGATGAAGCACCATCCATTGTCACCACTCTCTGAATTACCTCAGGCCTTTCACTTTCAAGCAATTGATACATGGATTCCCATGAGGATGTTCCATTGTCTATTTTGCATGTAGTGTTTGAGAAAAGTGGGGGCATTTATGTTACTTCGAAAGTAGAAGGTGTGGATTGTGAAGCTTCCATGGCTTTCTTTCATTTCTTTGCTTTGGTCATTCTATTATGCTATTGCTTCTCAAGTTTAACCTGCAATTGGAAACATAAAGAAGTGAAGAAAAATAGGTTTGAAATGTGGGATCGTTTGAACATACAAGGTTTGAAATGATGGAGAATATAGTTCAAATGCGAAAAATCTGAAATATTTGCATACAGGCCATCAAATCACCTTAGGTCTTTAAATCACAAATACCATTTGAAGTCCTTAATATTTGAAATCATGGCTTCACATGATAATTTATTATTCCATTAATGGATCATATCGCAAAAAAATTTCAAATGGTAATCTAAAACATGTCTCAATGCGTTTTCCCGATATGTGATTGTGATATCGTTATATCAGCAGTTTAGGTATCGGAAGTTTATCATAAGTCCGTGATATGATGATTGTAATATCACAATCAGGTGTTTGGAGCGGAGGACAATGAAATTACCAAAAGCCTTTTGGGATTGCGAAATCAAGAGGAATGATGTGGCAATGGATTGGGCCCAAGTGATGGCTGAGTATTATTTTTTAAGGCGCTTTTCCTTCATTTTACTCATTCTTATGATCTTATTAAAGTCAAGCTTTCATAAAGAGATTTATCTCAATCGGAAGATCGAAAGTGAATGGAGAAACCTGCCTTTTGCTAATTTGTGATTTATCCGGACGCAACATATTTATAGGGTTGTGTTAATTGTTATATCGTGTCCAGAAGGTTTATCGCAATTGGAGAGGTCCTTGGGTCTTTTATATCACGCTCGTTATAAGTTTTTTGATGTGGGTAAGCCCCGATATAGGGCAACTATGTTAACAATACTTAAGTTTTTAAAGTTTAAGTATGGTTTTGTTCTCAAGGCTATTTTATTGCATCACATCATTTCAAAAGGATAAAATGGGGAGTTGCTCATTAGGACTTGCAAAATGCGATAATGTTGGGATTTGTTTAAGGCATGCTCATTCGAGTTGTTAGATCCAATGAAATTTGGATTTTTTATTCAAATAACCTTAAATTTGTCCTTTTAAAACACTAACATGTTTTATTTTTCTATTTTTAAAAAAATTAAAGGGTCCACATTATTTATATAATAATTTCCTAAGACATTTATATCTAAATAAATGGGGGGTTGTTGAATAGCACAACAATTGGTGGTTCACTGGAAGAACCAGTTATCTCTTATTTATAATAATGAAATTTCTTAAACTTTACTAAGTAAAAATCATTCAGGAAAGGAAAATTATTTTTCAAATATTTAGATAATTAAAATTACTCTGAATATAAAAAAAACTCATTTGATCATAATTCCTTTTAAATCCTCTTATAGATCAAAATACTGAGTCCTTAATTGGTTGCAAAGATAAAGTAGGGGGCTTATACAACTTAGTCTTTTAATATACTCATTTGTCATAGGTAGAGACACTGCTCCCAGCAAGTATTCCTAGCCTCGACAGGGTTACCTTTTAGCCATCAATGATTCATGAGCACATCCATTTAAGAGTGCAGTCTTTAGGGATAATTTCAAAAGTATATGTATATTTCATTTTTTATTTGTTTACATTTCTGTTGATAATTTTTTAGCAATACCTAAAATCCATTGTCCTAATTTGGTGACCAGAAATTGATAGTGTCATTCATTGGTGGTAATTGAACTGAACAATCTAGCTCATGATGAGACCCCTTTGTCTTATAATTAAAATAATCATATGCCATTACCTTGGTTTGATATTCGGTATTGGTAATGCCATTCTATTATTTCCCTATGATCATGGTAAGCAAACTCATTATGAGACCCCTTATCTTTTAAGTTTAATATGTTTTTGAATTACACTCTAAAAAAGGTAAAGTTAATGGATGGAGAGAATCATTGACTCCTTAAGAGTTTTGGATGACAATTTTAGAGTTACAGATCCTTAGTTGTAAACAATCTTTACTTTGTTAAAGATAACATGTCTTGATTGATAATAGAATAAAAGGATTTTTATAAAGTTTGAGGCTTCAAAGAATTTACAACTTCAATGGAAAAAGAAAATTTCAGATTTTTATGACACTTATCTAATTATCAAAGTTGTAATAACTTCCTTAATAATTCCTACTTTCAAAGCAAAAGATCATAAAATGTTTTTTAGAGATTCTAATGTAAAGCCAAAAGTTTGTTATTTAACATTATTTTCTAACAAAACTAAAAAATGTAAGTGTGATAATGTTACAGTAGAGGATATTATCTTCTAAGAAATATTTTTTTCAAAATAAGCCCATTGACAAGAAAAGAATCTCTCTTTCCTGATAAATCTTGCAATATGAATGTTGATGGATCTATTTGTTCAGGAATTTTAAATGCTCCAAGCCACATTTTCTATAATTCAGTATGCTTTCCTATTTCCTCGTGTACCTTGTTCCAATTAAGGACGAGATCTCCAATTTGAAAAGATTATGGGGTAACATAACTTGCATCAAAAGAATATTTGACTATCTGTTGATGGCGAGCATGTGTAAGCTTGTATTTTTCTCTTTCTTCTTCTAATTTAAGGATTTGAGATAGTCTTAACTATAAATAAGGAGAAGGTGTTTCTTCTATAAATTGGACTAGGGCTAATGAGGGAAGAGCTAAGTTTGAAGGAATGATAACCTCTTTCCCATATACTAGATTGAAGGGAGAAGTGCCTATTGAGGCCTTTTAGGTTATTCAATCTACCCATAGAGAAAATGTGAAAGATTTGTGCCAATTCTTTTGGCTTTGATCAACAATTCTTTTAATAATTCTTATGAGGTTCTTACTAGTTGATTTTGCTAGATGATTTCCTTGGGGGTAGTAGTTAGTACAGTACTTAAGTTTAAAACCCCTCTTAAGAGCAAACTCAGTCATATTATTTCTTGAAAAGTAAGATGCATTATCAAACATAAGTGTAGTTGGTAAGCCAAACCTAGTAATAATGAATTGATCAATGAATTAAATGATGGCATCAGAATTGGCTACCTTTAGTGAAATTGCTTCCACCCACTTATTAAAATAGTTTGTATATGTAAGGATATACTTATGCTGCTTTGAAGAATGAGGAACAATCTCACCTATGATGTATATTCCCCATTGTTCAAAAGGTTGTTCAATGTTGACCGGTTGTAGAGGGAAGGTTGGTTTTTTTGTCTTCCAATAACAGTCTGGCATATTTTTCATTTCCTTACATATTCATGGGTATCTTTGAAAAAAATTGGCCAATAGTACCCAACATGCAGGATTTTATGTGCAATAGTATCTTCTCCAAAAAGTCCACTAGCTAGTCTGTCATCAAGTTCCTGCAAAACCTTTTGTGCTTCAGACTTTTCTAGGCATATTAATAATATAGAATCATAATTTCTGTTGAATAAAACATCCTTAATGATCTCATATTGATTGGATTTTAATCTTAAATCTCTTTTCCTTTTGTGATTGAGTTCAAGGGGAGCATATCCATTTTTTAAATAGAAAAGGAGATCAACATGTTGGGACTCAAAGTCATTTAGGCTTACCTCCGATATGCATATAATATTACCTGAGTCCTCATCGGCTGGTAGTTTGGAAGCTCCTGTAAGCAATCTGTAAAAACCTTTCCCTTTGACAATTTTAGCTGGTTTAATGTCAATATCACATTCTTGCAGGGTTGTCACCCAATTTTCCTTCTTTTCTCCTAATGCCCTTTGCATAAGCAATTTTCTCACTACTGAGAATGGGACTATTACTTAAGTGTGTGTTTTTAGGAGAAAATGCCTAAAGTGCTTTACAGATTTAAAAGCAACAAAATCTTGCTTCTCCACCTATGAATAGTTTAATTCAGCACCTTGAAAAATAGAACTAAAGAAAGAGATGGGTGCTTCAATTTCTTGATCATCAAGTTGTGTTAGAAAAACAACATAAGATGTTTGAGAAGCGAAAGTGTATAAAATGAAATGATTAGAAAAAATTGGAGTAGTTAAAGGGGGAGCATTCATAATGGCTTGTTTGATTAAATCAAAATCTTCCCTTTCGTTATGTCCCCACTTAAAGAATGAACTTTTCTTAATCATGGTTTCTAATGGTAAAACAATTTGGGAAAAGTCAAGGACAAATATCTTAACAAAATTTATCTAACCTAGAAAGGACAGCATATATTTTTTTATTGTGGGGCAACAAAATTTCAAAAATTTCTTTTATTCTTTTAGGATCAATGAAAATTCCTTTTTTGGATACAATAAACCCTAAAATCTTGTCTTCATTTAGAGATAAATAATATATCTTTAGATTTAATGAAATTCCATACTTCTTGCCGTGTTCAAAGATTTGTTTGATGTCATACAAATGGTTGCTTCTCTTCTTAGAGTAAACAGTTATGTCATCCAAGTAAACAACAACAATTTTGTTTATCGGACCCTTGAAATCTATGTCCAAAACTCTTTGGAAGGTTGCCCCTATGTTTATTAAACCAAAAGGCATTTTTTGGTAGGCATAGGTTTCCCATTTAGTCTTGAACGTAGTCTTTAACCTATCATCTGGGTGGACCAAGATTTGGTTATACCCTGAAAAATCATCAAGAAAATACATTAGTTTGGAACCATCTACCAATTGCAGTATCTGTCCCATGGTCGGTAATGAGAAATTATCCTTCTAACAATCTTTATTGAGATTCCTAAAATCTATGCAAATATGAATATCACCATTTTTCTTCGTGACAGGTACTAAGTTTGAAACCCATTTTGAATGCTTAACAGGAAAGATAATCTTGGACTTAAGGAGTTTATTCAGATCAGATTTGATTTGGCTTTCTAGATTTGGGTGAAGTTTCCTTAATTTGTGTTGTAGTGATTGTCATTGGATATCATTGGAATAGTGTGTTGTATGATGGAGGTATCGTATGTTTGAATATTTTCGTAACTCCAAGCAAAGATACCTTTATACTTTTTTAATAAATGAATGAAGGTTAATCTCTCATCAGGGGAGAGAACAAGTCCTAAATTGATGTTTTGGGTTTTGATATTAGTTCCAAGGTTTACTAGTTCAAACCTTAAGGTTGAACTTTGGAGTTTAGAATTAGTAACCTTCTTAAATATATTTTTTAGATCATAAAGATATTCAAGCTTCACCACAGAATTAGGCATGGGATTTTCATTGGATTTATGTTTCAACTGATTATCATGTTCGTTTTCATCAATAATCTAATCATCATATGATCCTTCAAATGTTAAAAAGCTTAGGATATCTTCATCGTCATTGAACACTTGCAAAATGGTGATAATATCAGGAATCGATGGTCGGAAAATTAATTATATTAGAAAATCTATTTCAATTGTAATATTTTGATGGTATAAGCTTGGATGTTATATTAGCCAAAAGGTGAGCACTTGCATTTTGAAGTCTAGGAATAGGAGAAATGTTGAATGCTAAAAAATGTGAAGTAAGGTCTTGAACCAATGATTGATAATGTTTTAAATGTCCAAAGAGACAATGAATGGTGTTTCTTACTTGTTTGATAACAATTTCAGAATCTCCAAATACTTGAAGATATTTGATATCAAGACCTATTGCTTTATACAAACGCTAAATCAGTGCCTCATATTTAGTAGTATTGTTTGTGCATTCAAATTCCACCCTACATGCTAGCATTATTTTTTCTCCATCTAGACTAATTAATATACAACCAGCTCCTGCACCATCATTGGATTTAGATCCATCAAAATATAATGTCCAAAATGAAGATTTAACTAATGGTTTATCTACAAGATTTATACATTTGGAAGGATTTGTTAGTGAAAAGCTCCCAATCTGGGAAGTAATAGAGTTATCCAAAAAAAGTGACTTTTGTGAATTGAAATTTCCTAAAAATGACTCAACGGAGTAGTTTCCAATGATGTTATTGTTAAAATATATTGGTTCATTTTCATATTCAAAATCAGTTACTGTATACTTCAAATGTTTTTCTTGGTCATTTCTGATTTGATTTGGCTTTCCATTATAAGAGAGACACATATGAGACCAATATGTTGCAAAATAACCATGAAGTTTCTTAGACCAATATTTGTTGAGAATTAAACCATAAAATTCGGGAATATCGACAACCCGTATGTCAATTACTTGAAAAACTTTAGGATTAGAAGAAATTCTAATGCTGACTGAATTCGTTTCCCCCAAAATCTCGACTTTTGTTCTATCAAGTTGGATAATGTGAATTGCATACTTTTGGGGTGAGACATTTAATTTCATGTAGAGTGATCTTGGCATTATGTTTGAAGAGGCCATTAAGAAGTTGTGTAGATTTTTATCAAAGGTTTCATAAGTCAAGAGGAAAGGGGGAGTGTGTGAGTTATATCTATCACCAATTAAGATAACATCAGTAGAATTAACTTTGTTTTATGAACCATTGGGAGGCTTACCCATTCCTTTAGAATCTTTAGATATAACAATAGCAGGAAGAGGAGAAGCAAGAACTACATTCAATTCTTTGAGTAAAATATTATGTTGATGTTTAAGCTTATTGAGCTCATGACGATAGATTTTTTCTCTGGCTTTCTTCATATCCTCCACTATGTTATATTCCATAGTATCTACAAATACCAAGGCTTTTGATGAGGATGGAGGATTAGATGAGGATGGGGTTGGTTGAGTAGATGTAGAAGAAGATTTTTTACTGACCACTTTATCCTTGGTAGCAGAGGTTGAGGGCGTTTTCTTTTGGATTGATTGAACATAATCAGCAGGGCCTTTACTCCTAGTGCTAATAGGTAAAGCTCCTTGCTCATCTTCATTATCAGAAGTAGGTAGGATAAAATACCACATCCCATGTACTTCAACCAATTCTTCATCTTCAGATTCATCATCATATAATCTTTTTTCTTCATCATCTTCATCCCAATCCGACTCAGTGTTAGATATTGTAATTGGAGTTTGAGGATTAGATGTCTGATTTCTTTTGAAGGATCTAAAATGTTAATTAGAAAAGGACTCAACTACCTGTTTCTTAATTCTACCATCTTGTTTGACATGGTTTTAGGGACATTTTGTATGCCTTCAAGATCGAAGGGATCTTTGGGGGATTTCTTCTTTGATTCATCCTTAAATATAACCTTTTAGGCTCCGATATAGGGTAACTCTGATAAAAAAAACTCAAGTTGTTAAAGCTTAAATATGTTTTTGTTCTCAGGGACTATTTTATCGCATCACATCATTTCAAAAGGATAAAATGGGGAGTTGCTCATTAGGACTTGCAAAATGTGATAATGTCGGGATTTGTTTAAGGCAAGCTCATTTGAGTTTTTTGGGCCAATGAAATTTGGATTTGTTATTCAAATAAGCTCAAATTTGTCCTTTTAAAACACTAAAATGTTTTATTTTCTATGTTTTAAAAATTTAAAGGGTCCCCATTATTTATATAATAATTTCCTAAGACATTTATATATAAATAAATTAGGGGTTATTGAATAGCACAACATATACATAGACCTTGAACAAGCAAGTTGACATTCTGAAATACCGATTGCAATGTCTAAAAGGAGAACTTCACGAGTGAGATATGAGAGTGAGTCTCTAGAAGGGAGTAGTAGTACTAACCTAAGAGAGACACATGAGAGAATGAAAATATTCATTAGAAAAATAGTTCACATAACAATTGTTAAAGTGAATGAAACACACATTCAATAAGATGAGTTCAAAAGCCACTGAAATAGTTCAATTTCTCTTGTACATGTGAACACAACATATACCATAAACATCCCAAGAATAGTCTTAAAACATTCACGATATATGCATGAAAATGTGTTGGTTCAATAAGTTTCAATTAGGTGAAAGATCCAAGTATGTAGTTACAATGATGAGGCATTAGTTCCATTAGTGGAGCATTAAGTCTCTTATTGCTTTTCCAAAGAACAATTTTTTCTCCTATGCCATGTAGAGAAGCCAAGACTAGCTCTCATAAGCTTAAGCCTCTAAAATCCCTTTGCGTAAGTTATGAGGTTTCTTTTATAACAAGAGGAATGACCTTTCATCCCCTCTTGACTCGCTAATTTCCCTCATGACTCTTGAATTTCTACTGTGTCCTTTGGGCTTCTAAAAAACTCTTTAACTTCTAATGACTTTTGGACTTCTCTAAATCAGCTTTGGACTTCTCTAAATTACCTTTGGACTTATCCCAAATGCATTTTTGTCCATATATGACTAAATGAATTTTTATATTCCACATATGACTCTTAAACTTCCACACATTACATTTTATCCTTTTCTTGAGAATACATCATTACATTCCACATGAGGACGTGGCATGACACATGGACACATGTTGACTATTATGATGACACTTGTACAACATACAACTTGACAATGATGGCATGGACTTCATGATGAGGTGGAAATGTCAAGTTGTCTTCCTTGCTCCTATGTATCCAATATTTATGGTAGATCTAATCAATACTTCATCTTCATGGAAGATATTTTTTGTTATTCATATTCACCCTCCAAAGGGTCTTGAGTCAGTATTGGAATCCCCTGAGTCATCATGCAAGGTCTTCTTTCTGTATTGGTCCATGATCTGTTGCATGTCTCCATAATATCTCTCTTTTTTCTTCTTCTCCGCAAGTGTTTATTTATGCTTTCTCATTGCTATCATCTTTGAGAATCACATTTTCATGCTAAAAAGTTGCTTTTTCTAATGAAAATCATTCATGAAAAGGAAAAATCAAGCTTGAAATCATCTATACTATCACTACCTAGCTCATGGAATGATTAGAGCATGATAGGCTTGTGAAAAGGTTAAATGGAAGAAGCTTGATTAGTAAAGCGCATTCAAATTCAACAGTGGATGAGGAAGGCTCTATTTTTCACTGTTACTATGCAACATTGATCTGGAGATCAAAAATAGGCTCAAAAATTAATGTGCTTGGAATATCTCAAAACTAGTGTCAAGTCGTAGTGTTCTTCGTCTTGATTCCAATGATGTCAGAATCAACTCAATCTGACATCGTATGAAGAAGTTATGGCATTATAAAGTTTTTGACCAACAACCAAAAAGTCAACAACAGGGTTGACTGGCTGGGAAGTCCATATAGCTGATTTTATCAGTTGAATGTGCAGGGTATGGTTGGCGGTGGACCAATTAGGTCTTGACAGGTGGCATCATTGTTGGGACAGGGTCCCCTGGGGTCAATTTTGTAAACATTTTTGTTATTATTGTAAAGTCTCAGCATTTTGAGGAATGGATCACGGAAGTCATTAGGAGTCAAAGGGGATTTAGGAAGGTCAAAACCCCATAGTTTGTTAGAAGTTAAGTTGTTTTGTGACCCTCCCATGGTTCTCAGGCCATGGTATTGTAATAGAAGATGATATAAAAAGGAGTCATAAAGTGTCATAAGTAGTAAGTTAATCAAGCAATGAATGATCTATGAAAAAGAAGTATGTTTTTTCTGTACTTAGGCAAAGGGGAAGGCTCCTACAACTGTGTGCGCAGAGACCTTGGTAAGTCCACAACTGAGTGCTCGAGCCCCTGCAGCATTGTGCGCAGGGTTAAAAGAGTATGTAATAGAATATCTAAGCATAATAAAGGCTATTTTGGAGCATTACTTGTGTATCTGTGTGTTATTCTTTACTTCCACATTTACTATCTATTCACTCTGTTTACTAAATTTATCATGAAAAGTATTTAATAGATGCGTGAAAGTAGTAGATCTGGTTAATTAAATGATGTTATGAATATTTATATCAATTACTGAAGATTTTAGATCTGTTATCTATAAAGTACTATAATTTCTGCATTTCAAAGGTTAGTGTTCACGAAGATCAGGATAAAGCCCTAGAAGTAACATAAACACATCGCATAGTCCTTTGGATGCAAAAACCTAGTTCTAGCATCCCCCAATATTGCATCGGGTGAGACTACATCCTGCGCTATGCGGGTTGTTGCCGAAAGGGTTGGTAGTGTATGGTTTTGTTGGTTAGCGCAACTAACTCTGAACCTAGGTCCAAGCCCCCTCAAGCAAACAAATGGTTTTTTTGCGGGGACTGGGATCTATCTGAGGAATATGTGATGAGAAATAAGTGGATACCGACCAAGAAGGAGAAGAAAAGTGGATCAATCAAAAGCTACATGAGTTTGAAGCCTAGGAAAATAGGAATTCACGCCTATCACAAGAAGAGTGGTTGAATAGATACCTGTATACAGAAGAACACGAAATTTTCTTCTGCTCTTTTTCGTGCGAGTTATACAAGTGGTTGTATAAGTTCGTGGATGATCAAGGCACTTGGAAGTTGGATAACCTTATTTTTTGACTCCAGAGGTAGTGAGGAGTTTGGAAGGGTTAGAAAACAAGATCGTGGGGGCTGTCGATTATTGGATCAATAGTATTTTGGGTGGATTTATTACTGAGTTCATGATCTATACATCTGTCAATTATAGTGAAGTTGAACATCAATTTTTCAAAGGATCAAGAGGTAAATATCTAAAGTCCCTGAAAACTTGGATTAAAATGTTATTGTGTGAGAAGCGAGTTCCATTGAATTGATGTTTAGTCGAGACTTGATGGGAGCTATGCTAAGTGGAAATCCATTTAGAAGAAATCTAGACTCAAGTGTTGAATACAGTCCTTTGTTGGGAGCGTCTAATAGTGATGAAGAAAGTAATAGTTTGAAGATGCCTCAAGGTGCACCACAGACGGTAAATTAGGACATCGTGGGGATACCACCTCCATCCACTCCGCCTTCGTCATCACCTCCACCTCACACACCTACACCTACACCTCCACCTCCACCTCCATCCCCACATCCACTATTCAATATGGAAAATGCTATGAAGATGCCCGTATTCAAGGGTCTGAGGATAGAAGACCCTGAACAATTTTGGTTTGTAGCAGATGTTGTGTGGAAGTCACATCAGATAATGGATGATGACCTGAAGAAAGTGCAACTGGTCACAACATTGCAAGATAGAGCACTGAGTTGGTATATTAAGTATTTTTTGACTCGCCAAGCTACGACATTGAAGGATACAAAGGATGTGCTAAATAATGAATTCAAGAAGCCTAAATCGCAAGCCCAATCAGTAATAGAGGTCAAAGAGATCCAGCAGAAGGTAAATGAGTCTGCATGGGATTTCGTTCAAAGTCTGAAGTGCCTACTCCGGAAGGCTCATATGTAGATCACAGATGAACAACACAAGGATTAGTATATTACATTTATTACCCTATTTTAGATTTCCATTGTCGCAATAGAAGATTGGAACGTAGGCTAAGGCATTGGATATTTCTATGAAGTTGTAAGCCTCACCTATTCAAGATACGAATTTCGAGGTGCAACAGATTCAGTCGTAGTTGGCTAGCCTGCATATGGAGTTGGAGTCTCAAAAAGGGAAAAGAAGTCCAGGAGGAGACATGTGCGGAAGTATGGTGTTTGAAATGTAAAGGCCATGGTCACGATAAGGATCATTGCTAGGTGTACCAAAATTATCTAGTTGGGGGAGGTCTTGTCCCCCTAAAGCCAAAAAATACCACTGGGACAAGTACATGTGTGGTACCTTGGTGCGCTATCTATAAGATCATAGGGAAACATATGACGGGAAATTTTCATTTGTTACAGAAGTTTGTGCAAACTCCCCAGCAATCGTTTTGCAAATTTTGCAAATTTGTCAGTCATGACAAGAAGAATTACCGAAGTTATGAATTGATGATAGATAGAACACCAACATATAGAGTACAGATGGAGGCAAGTCCTCAGCAGGATCAAGGCACAACTACAGCGCACAACTATCCTTCTCGTGAAAGGTGGATTTCACAAATTTTCCCAAAGTACACCCCTTGCACTGATCTGACTGCGGAAGAGTGCCTTTAGGAAGCCCAGTAGAAATCTGTTGCAGTATCTTCAAAGCTCCATGGTGAAGGTGGCCCAATCTCCAGTGCCATAGCTCGCCATCATCCCGACTCACCACTCCTTCTGCCTTGCATTCCATTGTTGCGCAGCCATCTACATGCAATTGATAAAGGTTCTTGACTTGAACCCCTATCTTCCGGGTTTCTCTAGTTGTCTTACTACACAGGAAAGCCTTTCCCTCGCTAAAGACAACATCATATCCCTTGTCTTCTAACATCGCCACAGAGATAAGATTCTTCTTCAATCCTGGAACATGCATCACTTCCTTCAATATGAAGGATTTACCAGACACCCTCTCAAAGGAAATGGTACCGATATCGATCGCACTGTATCTACCATCATCGCCCATCTCGATTTGCACTCCAAGATCTTTCTCATCTAGATCAGAAAACAAATCTCAATCTCATGTCATGTGAAAAGATGCACCACTATCCAAGAACCATACCGATCCCATCACACTTGATACCAAGCATGCGATCAGCAAAAAATCTAGCTCAAACTGCGAGGCTAAGGCCTCTCCTACTGCAGATCCAACAGCTTCCTTATTTTTCTTCTTCTGCGGACAATTTGTGGCATAACGTCTGTGCTGGTGACAGTGAAAGCACTTCAGCTTGGACATGTCCTGCTTCTTGCCTTTCACACCAGAATGAGAATCTTTCTTGTTCTTCCCCTTCTTTGCTTTGGCAGCCAAAGCGCAATTTTCTTCATAAGATGCCTTTGATGAAGATCCATCCCTGGTATTCCAGTTGATCTCCTGTTGCACAAGATCCGACCAAAGTCTCTCCCATCCTGGCAATTTCTCCTGACCATTGACAGAGTCCTGATAGAAATGCCAACTCTTCAGAAGACTAAGGAGAGATAAGCTCACCAATTCCTCATCAACGACAGTCACCCCCACACTTCCCAAATCATCTCGGCATTGGGTGAACTTCGTGAGATACTTGGGTATACTGTCTCCATTCTCACACTTAATGTTTCTGAGTTTATCCTTGAGCGCTAACTTCCTCTGGTCGCTCTTGCTTTGGAATAAATTTGTCAATGCTTTCCACATCAAGTATGGAGAAGCCTTTCAATGCAGGTTGGATACAATGTGATCCTTCACGCCCTCCAACAAAATCCTTCGACACTTTGCTGTCTTCTTTTGCCAAGCCTCAACTTGAGCAGCATCAGTAGGCTTTGGGACTTCAGCATCTATGTGAACTCCTTCAACCCATTGTCATCTAACACCGCCTCCATCCTGTCTTTCCATGCAATATAATTCGAGTTGCCTTCAAGGGCATACTCCAATCGCAATCTGTTGAAAGACATTTCAACTTTGACACAAAGAAAACACTGCTGCAAATTCGAATTCCACCAGCTCAAAACTCAACCGCTTCTGATCTAAAATTCGTGAGAACAAATTATTTCTCATCCAGAGATTGAATGTATGGGCATTTACCGGATATCTCACCTTCCAAAAGAAGGATGAATCCAAAGGCTACCTGGCCCGATTATAGACTCTTCCTGAAGAGATAAAATGTAATCACTTTCTGAATAATATATCTGAAGATCAACTTTGCTCTGATACCATGTAGAAACTTTTTCTACAAATCAGCTAGCTCTGATACCATGTAGAAATTTTGAATAATATGAATTTTATTCACAGAGATTATCCTGATTATACACTATTTGCATAATGCATGCATAATACATAGCCTCCTCTACCATTGATCATCAATTTGCGGAATTAAAAAAACAATCGCATGTGCACATTGAAACATCAATCACACATATCAACACAGTATGTATGGGGAAAGCATTACAGCTGAAAACCCCAAACTATCTGATTATTATATGATAGAGAACATGTAACAATACATAGTACAATACTCCTCACAGTACTCAGTACTATCTCCACATGCTACACAGAACTAGCTCAGATCTGAATAAGTCAGCGGGTTCAAATCTCCTCCACTGTTTGCCTGCCTCTACTACACAATCCAAGTTAGAATAGATCAGATCCAAGTTTGAATTCCCTTGGCTTGTACTACGCAATCCCTCATTGGAAATCTCAATCAATGATTGTTGCAAATCTCATGCACAGCTATAGTCACACTGATAGTAGTCTCACCCTTCACCCACCTCTAACATTGTCTCCACTGAAACTATCCTATGCACTGAGTTAACTGATGTATTCTTCAGTTGATTCATGAGTTAATAATTAGTGAATTAATAATAATTAATTCACACCACTCATCACTAGTGTATTTGTTCAGTTAGACTAAATACAACTAGTTCAACTAAGTCAAATTGAACACAACTCCATCAACTCCTCAATCAACTCCACCAAACTCAATCACTTGAGTTCTAACTGAAGTCCATCATGCAATAGCTCAACTAACCCATAGGAAAAGCGTATTTCCTTTTGGTAGTTGCATGTGCCACATCTATAGCTCGAACTAAAGAGCTGCAAGAGGATAAGATAATGTTTATAGTCCAAATATTATTAAGAGCTAATAATATTCGATTGTTCTATTTTTAGGCTAGCGGTCTAAAAATAGACTCTGCCCATATGTCTAAAACTAGAGGTCCATCTATTTTTACCAACATGACCAATCATCCATAAATAGCATCCTACAACTCATAGACCATGATCCATATGTCTAAAAATAGACTTTGTGCCAAAAATAGCCTACGGGTCCACTTGGTGAAGGCGACTTCTTTTCACTAAGCTCCATCATCTTGTTGCATTTTCAACAAAAAGGACGATCTGCACAAGCATATGGCTTGATGGATGAAAGCATGGGGAGAAGAACCATAGAAAAAATGGGTTCGCATATTCTGCCACACTTTGGATACTATTTAGATAAACTGGTATATAGAAACAGAGCTGCGACATAGAACCATAGAACGAGATGTTCTGAAGGAAAGTTTTATGTTAAATTTGAATTTTGAGGATGGATTTGAGTGTATTGATGAAGCGTTACAGGAGATCAAAGCTGAAATATTCAGAATGCCTGAAGAACCTATCATGTGGGTACAACCAGACTAGAGTATGCCATTGTGTCACACTCTAGAATGCTACAATGTGACCACGAAGGAATGTGAGGAAGATCCTAGGAACATCAGTATTCCTGAATCAGAAGGAAAATGCGAAGTGGCAGGGTTTAAGGGGGAAGTCCTTGATATCTTGAAACCCTTGAAGACTAAGTAGGTGAATATTGGATCAGATGCACAACCAAAGTTCGTGAATATCGGTGATTACTAGGATGAGGACATAGTGGACAAAGTCGCTGAGTTATTAAGGGAATATCAAGACTTGTTTCCCACCAAGTTTTCTGATTTGAAGGGGATAGTAGGTGACCTGGGTGCCATGAAGATCACTCTAAAGCCATATGCGAAGCCAGTGAAGTAGTGACCATAGCAGTTGAATCCTAAATACACAGAAAAATTGTGCGAAGAAGTGGTAACATGCTTGTAGCTGAGATTATTGAGCTTGTCGAAGAACAAAACTAGGTTAGTCCTATGGTGGTTCAGGAAAAGAACACGAAGGTTTAAATTCATATCAATTTAGATCTAAGAAAGTTGAATGATTCTTGTGTCCATGATCCATTTCCTATGCCATTTGCAGATGAAGTATTGGATAATGTTGGAGGTCAGGAAGCCTATTCATTTATTGATGGGTTCTCAGGGTACCCTCAAATCAAGATCACACCAGAGGATCAGAGTAAGACCACCTTTGCTATAGAATGGGGTTGTTTTCAGTGTATTGTTATTCCCTTTGGACTTAAGAATTCCCCTGCAATTTTCTCTTGGGTAGTAGTCAAAACTTTCTAATAAGCTATTCATATTTTTTTGGAAGTTTAATTGGATGATTGGACAATGTTTGGGTTAGTAAAGAGACATGTTTCCAGTATTCACCTCATGCTAGATAATTTTTGAAAGTATCAGATATCCCCTGATATGAAGAAGTGCATATTTTGTGTACCATATGGGATACTCTTGGGCCATGTTGTCTGTAAGTAGAAGTTGATGGTAGACCTTGATAAAATTACAATGATTATTAATTTGGAGTCTCCAAAGAATGTCAAATAGTTGCGCGTGATGTTGGGCCATACAAGATATTATAGGAAATTCATCAAAGAATGTGTTCAGATCACTACGCCCATAGAGAGATTACTAAAGAAGGACACGACGCTTTTCTGGGACGATGACCACTAGAAGAGTTTGCATGTCTTGAAGGAAAAAACAGTCACAACACCTATTCTAGTGTTCCTTGACTGGAAGAAGGAATTCCACGTACATGTAAATGCATCATACATAGCATTAGGATTTGTGCTAACCCAACCAAGTGCAAGTGATATTGGCCATCTGATAGCGTTTGCGAGATGGAAGTTATCTAAGGAAGAAAAGAATTATTCAACCACGGAGCGCGAAGGATTAGAAATGGTGTATGCACTCCATAATTTCAGGCACTATTTTTTGGGTGTGCACTTCAATATGTACACAAACCATTATGCTTTGAAGTACCTGGTCAACAAGCCTGTGTTGGGGGGGGGGATTTGTAGATGGTTGTTGCTCTTTCAAGAATATGACTTTGAAGTAATTGTGAAGCCAGGGTGACTGAATGATGGACCATATCACCTCTTGCAGATTGAGAAAGGTGACAAACCTACAAATATGGAGGAAGGATTTCCTGATGCACAACTCTTTGTTGTACGTGTTGCGGACGAACATTTTGCATATGTAATCCAATTCTTGTCTATGGGTATAACTTGTGAAGGGTACACAACATAGCAAAGGAAAGAATTGGTGCTCAGGGCTACAGATTTATCTGGTATTGTAGGACACTTATATAAAACTAGATCCAATGAAATATTGCATAGGTATGTCCCAGAGTATGAACGACAAAGTATCCTCGGTGAAGCGCATGGAGGGGTTGAGGGAGGAAATTATGCGGGAAGAGGAACAGTGTAGAAGATCCTATGAGCAGGACTATGGTGGTCAACTATGCATAAGGATTCCAAGGAGTATTACAGGGCATGTGATGTTTGTTAGAGAACAGGGAGGTTGTCGTGAAGGGATGAATTTCCTTTGAACCCGCAGGTGTCGTTACAAGCATTTGATAAGTGGGAAGTAGACTTCATGGGACCAATCCAGCCACTCGAAAAGAATGCATGAGCAAGATACATCATTACAACAATAAAATATCTAACCACATGGGTTGAGGCACAACCCATAAAGGATTGTACTGCAGATACAACTATGAAGTTCATTTTTGAATACATTTTGTCTTGGTTTGGCTGCCCTAATATATTGATGAACGATAGGTATTCGCACTTCTTGAATGAAACAATTGTTTCCTTTCTTGAAGAGTTCCAAATGTGTCATCAGAAAAGTATGTTGTATTGTCATCAAGCGAATGGAACAATGGAAGCCTTTAATAAAATCCTGGAGAATGATTTAACGAAAATTTGTAATGCAAAAAGGAATGATTGGGATGTGTGCACACCAACTGTTCTATGGGAATATAGAACTACCTGTAAAAAATTGACTGGACAAATACCATTTAGACTGGTTTATGGACAAGAAGTTTTGATGCCGACGAAGTACATAGTTCCTAGTTTGCGGATCACTGCAGTTGTAGATATGTCCGATCAAGAAGCCTTGGAAGAACACCTCGCATAGATAGTTGAGTTGGAGGAAGATCACTTCTTGGTCAGTGTTCATGAGCAGGTACAGAAGGATCGCGAAAATTCATGGCATGATCGCCATATTAAGCAATGCACCTTTAAAAAGGGAAATTTGGTATTGTTGTATGATAGTAAGTTTACAAAGTTTCTGGGAGAGTTCCAAATGCATTGGATGCGGCCCTATATCATGAAGGAGATTACAGATGGAGGCGCAGTTTAACTCACGAAGCTGAATGAGGATTTGTTTCCAAGAAAGTTTAATGGGAACCAATTAAAGGTGTGCAGGGGTGATACTACCCCTGTGCAATGACTATATGGATGCAGGATAGTCTTAGTACTCCAGGAAGTTGCAAGGGAGTGCGAGACAATAAACTACACTGCCATAAGGATGGTTGGGCGAAGTTAATGGGTTGTGCAATGAATCGAGGGAAGGTACAAAAGAGAGTTACGATGAAGGAGCTATGCTAGAATGGTGGGTCCCATGTAGCCTGGCCAAAAAGTGACCGTTGGAAGTACTGTAGCTGATTACATGGCGATTTTTATGTTAAAGGGAGTGGGGGGAGAGCATTTAAGACGCATATATTTGGGAATTCGCTGCCAAAAGCACATCAATGATAGGAATTTGGAGGGAATGGAAGGATTTGAATTCAAATCAAACTATAAATACAAATCCCTCTCCATATTCAAACACTTTCTTCCTGATAATTTTCCTTGAGCTTTTGCACTTTAGCTTGCACCAAGAGAATGCCAATGTTGTTGATTTCAAGGCATATTTTCATAATCTTCATATCTGCATGAAAAAAGATGCCATGCTCACATGACACAGGCTTCCATACTTGGTCGCTAAAGATGACATTATGGGGGTCGTCAGTAAATGGCCGAGCGACTGTCTCACTCCATCTGATGCGAGCGTAGGAAGCAATAAGGCTGTAGAAGGTGAAACAGATAAAACCACAACTGCGATGACATCAACAAAATAGAAGAAGAAGGAAGCATAGAAGGCTTCCGCAAAGGAAAAGGCCACGAAAAAGGAAAAGGCCACTTAGCAAAGGGAGGCTTTTGCAAAGGAGAAAAAAGTAACAAAAGAGAAGGTCTCTGCCAAAGAGACAGAAGCGCCAAACGGGAAAACTTCCACTACATCGTAGGCCACCATTGACCTCCGCGAGTTTGACACAGAGGGCACTAATGTAGAGGGAGAAACAAAGGGTGAAGAGGAAGGGGGTGCTAGCTTATAATCCCCCTTCATTTTAAAAAATAGGTAGAAGCAGAGTTCCACGGGGCCATGTAAGAAGCATAAATCTGACAAGTATGCAAGTGCAACCCCTTTGGTCCTCATGGAGGGGGACTTGGAAAGATCAGTGATGTGGTCTGCGACACAATAGAGAACATTTGGAGCCACATTGAGGACCAGTACCATCAAACATTGGACAAGGTGCAACAAGGCCTTAGGCAATTGCAGTTCCAGATAGGCATTATTTAAGAGAGTGTTGGATAGGCGAGCCTGCAACAAGTGAGCTTGAAGTAAGCGAGTGGGTTAGCCTTCATAGTAGAGATCACCACAGACCTTCGCGCGGTGTAGTTAACAGAGGGGTCACTACACATTGAGACACGAGAAGACAGGGTGCACCTCTTACACATGAAAGATTTGAATCTGAACCTTCTGGCACTCCCTACTCAAACATTGCACTAGCTACATCAAGGGGTATCATATGAGCTCAGAGTTCGGGAACAATGTGCACCATTGGTCATCAACGAAGTAAAAACCAAAAAATAGTAGATGTTCGAGGAAAAGGTGCAAACTCTTAAGGAATATGAAGAAGTTATTACTTGTAGTCAGTAGCAAGAAGTAGTAATAGTGCAAGCCTATAGTGAGCTTCCTAAGCTCCAGATTCTAGCCGAAGCATCCTCTGCAAAAAAGATACATAAGTTAGTTGCCACAATGAAAGAGTCAAAGGAGGAAATTGCTAAGGTTCGTTTTGAGCTACAACTACAGATATCTGAGCTTCAACTTAAGCTGCAGCCAACCACTCCTCCAAAAGTCAGAGAGCAGTGTGAGGCTGCTATTAAAGAAGAGATGCCTACATTAGAAGTTGCAGTCAAGGGCTACACCCAGTTGTTTGAAAAATAAATGGAACTATTGACCTCACTACAGGAAGATCCAACTTTGTAGAAAATTGAAGTAGATATTTGAGAAAAGAATAGGTAGTTTGACGAGATTAGATCTATAGTGTGAACCTTAGCACTAGTGTAAAGGTTCACCATATTATAGGAGGGAAAGCTCATCTAGAGCGAGATTGATGAGCTGTGTTGAAAGGAATCCATCATATCTTCAAGGCCGCAACCCTGGGGGGATGAAGCAAGTCAGTTGACACAGTCGGTGCAGAGCAAGCTGAAGGCCGTGCAACAGACGTAGAGAACCATGGGCCTTGCAGTCGAAGGTCCGACTCCTGAAAAGTTGGTTGAGGAAGTTCTTCAAGACATTGTGCAGGGGACAATAGATATTCAATTATTGAAGACAGAATTCAGTGTTCTTTAGTCAAAGATCGAGACAACACCAGCAGAGTGACTCGAGGATGAGTCATGACTTTATGTTGGGGGCCTATTGGGACAAGGTCCCCTGCGGTCAGTTTTATAAACTGTGTTTTTATTATTGTAAAGTCTCTGCATTTTGAGGAGCAGAGTGCGAAGGTAGTTAGGAGTCAAAGGGGTTTTAGGAAGGTCAAATCCCCTTATTTTGTTATAATTTAAGTTGTTTTATGACCTGCCCATGTGTTATAGACATATTTGGGCACTTCAACCCCAATCACATATGTCGATAAACCAATGGCTCTTTAACCCCTAAAAGTGTTGTTTCATACCCTAAAGGATCATGGTCAACTGATTACATCATTTCCCATAAGTTCCACCTGAAAAACCACTCAGAACTGGTCAAAACTGGACCATATTGAATGCTCCATGGTCAAGGTGCGATGCATACTAGCTGTTACACTAGCCAGGTGTGATGCATACTGAAGAGGTTTTTTGTAGGGTGCAATGAGCAATAATGGACAAATGGTTGAGATAGTTTGCTAGGTGGATGCTCATGGAATCTTCTAGAAACTTCTCCTATGACACTTGCCTCTCTGAATTTTCCCAGGGATGAGTAAGAGATCAATGAAATATCCAAGTGGTACCAAGAATTATCAGTGGAATGACACTAATCAAGACCCAGAGCTGACTCACCCCTTGCAAAACATCTATAAATGGATCCCTCATTTGAGAGATCTAGAGGCTGGAATTTTGTAATTTGTAAGGAAGTGTTGTTGGTTTCTCTTTGAGAAGGAACATTGTATTGTTGGGTGATCTTGCTTTTAATGAGGTGAAGAGGGCTTTTAATGTTGGATCAGACAGCTGGGTTGTAATCCTCTCTTCTATTTCTACTATTAATAAAGTTCTTTGAGTTTTCCTCCATACAATCGTGTATTTGTGAATGAAATTATGTGTTCAATGTATTTCCGATTCTGCATTGTTTATGATATTATAGATCAAGATGCTTTGATGGTGTTTTGTTACTTTGACTCTACAGGTATTCTCTAAAGCGAGACAAGTAGAAGAGGAGTTTCAAGCTCTATCAAGGGAGAGAGAAATCAAGCAAGGAGTCAAGCGGAATATCCAGGTTGGCCCCCTTTGCTTCTCTCTTATCTATCGTACATAAAGGAAATCGCAAATTGATTTAATTGTTTGTTTCTAATAGAGCTACCCTTCTTAGTGGGACTAGCAGATCGAAAAGACAATAGTTTTTCCAAAAACACCATGGTTCACAAAACATGGTATTGTAATATAAGATGATATAAAAATGATTCATATGGAGTCATAAGTAGTAATTTAATCAAGCAATGAATGATCTAAGAAAAAGAATTTAGTTTTTCTATACTTAGGCGAAGGGGAAGGCTCCTGCAACCCTATGTGTGGAGATCTTGGTAAGTCCGTAGCTGAGTGCATAGGCCCTTGCAGCTGTGTGTGCAGGGTTAAAAGAGTTTGTAACAAAATATATGAGCATAATATATTTTGAAGCATTACTTGTGTATATGTTTGTTATTCTTTACTTCCACATTTACTGTCTATTCACTCTATTTATTAAATTTATCATGAAAAATACTTCATAGATGCACGAAAGTAGTAGATCTGGTTAATTACACGATGTTATGACTGTTTAAAGCAATTAACGAAGAGTTTAGATCTATTATCTATAAGTTACTATAATTTCCCCATTTCAAGGGTTATGGTTCACGAAGGTCGAGATAAAGCCCTATAAGTAACATAAACACATCACATAGTCCTTTGGATGTAGAAACCTGGTTCTAGCATCCCCCAATACTGCCTCGAGTGAGATTACGACCTGTGCTACACGGGTTGTTGTCGAATGGGCTGGTAGTGTATGGTTTTGTTGGTTAGTGCAGCTAACTCTGAAGCTGGGTCCAAGCCCCCTCAAGCCAAAAATCATGGTACGGGTGCATTTCGCGTGTTTTGGTTGGTTCGTGAATTTTGAGGTGGCCCAATTAGAGGATGCACCACATGGCACTCTGTGATTAACCAAAATTTTTATATAGGGTCGAATGTCCTTGATCTGGATTCAACCCCCATACCTCCTACATAACAACTCCACACCCTACCATCACACCATCGCATTGGTTATTAACCCATTTAGGGTGGCAGTTATATTTATTGTCATATGGTTTTAGCATTTCAAAGGAGGGGTCGAGTAGTGGTCCTAGCCCTGGGTCACAATACCACCATATGTACATAGACCAGGGGGGATGGGAGTGGGTATGGGAACTTGGTCCTGGCCCACAACCATGTTTACACACATATGAGCGGGCATAGGAGGCTATGCTGGAGGGCACAGGTGGATAAGCCCTAGCCTCCAATTCTCATGACCGTTACGTGACCACAGGTGGTGCAAGGACAGCGGGGGCAAGCAGTTAGCCTTGTTCCCTGACCGTATTGATATAATGCGACCATGCTGACAACAATGAAGGGCTTAGTTGGTGGGGGTAGGTATTTGGCCCTGGCACCTGACCCTGTGGGTGCCATGTGACTGTAACTGCCTCCTCCCATGTTTACCCACTTTCACCGGCTTGCCTGGGGTAAACATGAGCTGAGGGTCACTATGATAAGACTCAATCTCTTATATGACCTTAAAGAAATGGAGTCAATAAATTAAGACCATTTGACTTCCCTTAGGTGGTATAGGACCTCCAGGAGCAACCCAACCCCTCCAAGTGTCGAACCCCTGAGATAACTCTCTTTTTCACTGAACTAGAGCTTCATCCACTCCCTTTTGAAGGCATGCAAGTGAATGTAAGCCTCCAGGCACTCCCATAGGCCTACCTTCCAATGACTATGGAATTTTCTAGTCAATTCTATTCCAATGACCCCAAATTCTAAGCCACTTTTCAAGACGAGGACTCGAACCTCCACCCAGAACTCAATGAAACTTCTAGAAATGATAAATGACATAGAAACAAAACTGATGAACCAAAACTTGAACTGAGACTTGCCTTGACCCTTCCCAGCTGAAATTGACATTCCATCAAACACATGGTAAACATACAACCCATAGGTCACGAATGCAAACTTGCACATAGGGATCTGAAACTTACTTGAGGTTAAACAAGAAGGACCAATGGATTCTCACAATAGCTGTCATAACACCAATTTGTTCATGCATTGATCAACCAAACATTCACTAATGGAAATATGATAAGATTCATACATAGATATGTTAATTAACCATGCTTATAACTAGCATATAACCAGATAAATAACAATGGTAGAAAAACTATTAATGCCACATAATAACAAGTACATTTACTCACCCAATCGGGCTGAACCAAATCTTTCTTTCAACTAATCACCCCCGTGCGATATTCCAAGCATGAATGTGGGATCTCATAGGATAAACCAATCCATAAACAACCAAGGGAATCCAGAGGTTAAATCACCTCCACCCTCACCATACCGTGATCTCACCTAAATCGATCTCGAGATCACAAAACAAAACCGAGCTTGGATGCCTCAGAGTTCCTTCACCATCCCTGAGGGATTTTATTATCTCCACCCACCTATTGAGGGATTCCCAGAGAAAGCCATCTCCACTCCCAACCATTGGGATTTTCTTGATACCACCTCACCTGGATCCAAAACTTTCGACAATCCAAAGTTCAACTGATAAAGAATCCCATCACACCATGGATATCTAGAAATGGCAAGGCAAGGCTAAAACCACTATCAAAACCCAACAAAATACATGCCACTGACAATAAGAAACCAAATTTCGCACATGCATATGCCATGTATGCTAAAACTAGCTAGGAAATCATATATGCAATCTGTTACCTTAAAGTATTCCTCCTGAAGCTTCCCGATCCAACCTTTCCTTGCTTGATCCTTGCTTCCTTTGCCTTCTTTGTCCCTCCTTGTCCTTCCTTTGCTTGCTTGCTTTCCTTCTCCTCTTGGTGCTCATCCCCTCTCTGGGACTAACTCCAAAACTAAAATTAAAAGAAAATATGATGCTCTGACATATTTTTATTTTTGATGCCTTTAATTTCTTCATTTTTCCATTATTTTCCTTCATTTTCCTCCTGGCATGCAACCTATGACCTTTCACCTCCCTTTTCTCCTAATTTCCTTTATTTTCATAAAAAAATATACCAATTAATGCCTCTTTTCCTTTTCAAAGCTTTTTCCATTGCCTTTGCCAATTTCCCCTTAGCCATAAACACAACATGTGATGCCCACTAGGATATTTTTCCCAACATTCAGTTTCAAATAAGTGTCCCATGACCTTGGTCTTATTTTTCCTTTATTAACTTTTATTACATGAACTTTTAACACTGTGTTGTTACAGACCCCTCCCCCTTAGGGGAATACTATCCTCGGTGTTCTATGATACCCACAACCAACAAAACCATTCAAAAGAATAACATACTACCCATAGAGATTTATAACTTAGCTCATTGCAATATTCACAATGAACAACCTGCTCAAAAGAAAAACCATCATGAAAAACATGACAACCATACTGCTAATTTGAGCTTTATAACACAAATCATTATGGTATTTTACAATAAAAATCATATATGAATATGTACATATACCAAAACTACTTTCCCTCAACCAATAAACAATGAAGGATACACAACCCAAATGTGATCATCCATCTCCCATGTAGCTTCATTGAGCCCAAAGTGCTTCCACTGCACTTTAACTTGATCGATTGCTTTGTTTCATAGCATGAGTTATTTCCGTTGCAATATGCATTGAGGTTCCATCTAGAATTATCATTCTGGTTCCACCTGCAATAAAGACCAATCAATGACATGATCAACATCGTTTACATATGTTCTAAGCAATGAAACATGGAAAACATCATGGAATTTCACTGTCAAAGGCAGTGCAAGTCTGTAGGCCACTGGTCCAATCCTCTCAAGGATCTCAAAAGACCCGCAATATTATGGTTCCAACTTGGCACATGATACAATCCTACATAACTCTTTTTCATATCCTATGTTTCTTTTAGATTCTTCCTTATAACCTACATTTATTGTTCCATGTCTGCCAACATATCCAATCCTATCAATACGTTGTTCACTAGATCACTCTAGCTAATGGGAGTATTACAACTCCGCGCATACAATTACTCAAATGGACTCAACATCAATGACTCCCGGTAACCATTGTCATAATCAAACTCAACCAATGGAAGGTACTCTTCCCATCTCCTTTGTTGATGCATCACATACTTCCTCAACATATCCTCTAGAATCTCGTTTACCATCTTTGTCTGTCCATCTATCTGCGGATGATAGGCTATAATGAAGGCCAACTCTATCCTCAAACCTACAAACAACTCCTTCCAAGACTTGGAAGTGAACTTAGCATCCCTATTTGACACAATATTCTTTGGAACACCATGCAACCTCACTATCTCCCTGATGAATATTCATGCCACCTCACTAGCTAAATAAGTAGTCTTCACTTGAATGAAGTGATATACTTTTCTCAACTTGTCGACCACAACCATGATAGAATCATGTTGCCTCAATTTCCTTGGAAGACTTGTAATGAAGTCCATGGAAATGACTTCCCATTTCTATTATGGAATTTGAATAGGCTGAAGTTATCCTCCTAGATGCTTACACTCTGCTTTCAACTGTTGACAGCCCAAAAATCTAGCCATCAACTCTGCCACTTCTTTCTTCATATTCAGCCAATAGTAGAATTCTTCATTGTTGTCAGCATCTTCTGGTATCCTAGGTGACCTGAATATGGCTTGACATGAATCTCCATCAAGATATGCTTCTTGAACCCATTTTCATCTGGCACATAGATCTTGTCCCTGAATCTCACCAATCCATCTTCTGTGAGATGATAGTCCACATCATGATCAGTTGTACCCTGTTGTTGTAACTTGTGCCTAAGATCCATGTACATGTCATCTTTTTTTTCTTCCTGTAAGATTCGATCCTTTAATTCATCCCATACAAACTCACTGTTGCAACATGGTTCATTTGCACTCTCTTATTGAGAGCATTTGCAACCCTACTCTCCTTACTCTTGATGTATCTGATCTCAAAGTCAAATTCACTAAAGGTGTTAAACCATATAGCTCTTCCAACATTCAGATTCAATTGGTCAAATATGTACCTCAATCCACTATGGTCGCTCATCGATACAAACCTCCTACCAAGAAGATAGTGTCTCCACATATTCAATGCAAGGATAATAGCTGTCAACTCAATATTATGAGTCACATAGTTATGCTCATGCTCATTCAACTTCCTAGACACATAGCATACCACATGTCCCTCTTGCATAAAGACTCCACCAAGTCCTCTCTTGTAGGCATCTGTACACACCATGAATTCTTGGTCCAAATCTGTAGTATTAAGAACTTGGGCATTTGTCGACAACTTCTCAAAACTTGCTGCACATTCCTCTATCCATTCAATTTTCTTCCATTTTCTCTGCAAAGATGTAATGGGATATGCAATGTGTTTAATCTGAACATTAATAGGAATGCAAAAAATTACAAAAATAATCATAAATACATAGATGTAGCAAAAATAACACTTCATTTCATTAATATCAGAATATTGAAATACACTCACAAACAGAAAGGAAGTAAACTAGCTCAGGTGATGGTAGCTTATCTATTAGAAGAGATCTGGCAGATACATGCCTCTAAATTGTGTTACAATGAGGCTCAACGGCCTATTTATTATTTAACAATAAGGGAAAAACCGTAAACAACCAAAAATCTAACCCCAGGAGATGGAACATTAAGAGTTTGTGTGCCCTATTGGGGATAGTTGGGAAACAAACTTCCCGAGGTCGTAACATGGTCATATTATCTTTGTTTGGCACTTACAATACCTTATTGGAAAGGTCTCTCAGGATAATGCAAGATTTGTAGTACTTAGCTCGTGCCTATAACACGAACCAATTGCGAACCTCAAAAAAATGTTATATAGGGGGTCAAAACTGCTCTCGAATTTCACGACCCAAAAAATTGCTAAAAATAGTAAATGCTAAAATAAACAAGCAAGCAGATGAAACAGACTAGAGGTCTAGGTGGAATAGGTCGGTGTCCACCAATATCCACCTATATCAGTCCTCCCTCCTTAGGAAGTAATGGTCCCCATCGTGCGCAGAGCCTCCATGAGGTGAGGAAATTTCTGTTGAACTTGCTCCCTGGTGAACCACTTACCCTAGTGAAGGAGTTGGCTTGCTTTGATGCCTTGATATAGTTGTATCCTCTATTGGCTAGTTTTATTGATATGTGTATCCATGATCTAATTAGTTTTGGCCTATTCGATGCAGTTTGGGTTCAAATCTGTTGGTGTGTGTTGTTTTATAATGTCATATGTGTCCAACAATGGTGGTAAGTATGGTCGAAGGTGGTCTACATTCAACGTTGGGTGCAGACCAAGGAATGGTGGAAAGCTAAACTTGAAGGAATTTTCCCCCACAGCCTTGGTGATGGTGTATGGCCCATATCAAAGCGGGCGGAGCTTGTGGCAGGGTCCAGTGAGGTGCTCCTTCTACAAATGTAGCTAAACTTCTTCACCCACTTGGAACTTGTGTGGAAGCCAATGTTGATCATGGTGTTGCTTGTACTTATCATTAGCTCTTTCCAATATATCATGGTCCTGCTGGTGGACATGCTAAATACACTCAATGAAGATGTTAGCTTTGTCGGCTTCGAACTAGACGTGGGTTGAACCTGCCTGAGTAGTTGCAAATGGTATGGCCACATCAATGGGACATAATGGCTGAAATCCCAACCCTACTTGAAAGGGGCTATGTCCCATTGAGTTGTAGAGAGCTCTGTTGTAGTTGTGCTGGACATAGGGGAGGCTTTCATCCCGTGTGTGTGGATGCTTCAAATTGTACATGCCTAGAATGAGTATGGTCATCCTATTGATGACCTTTGTTTAGCCATCAGTTTGGGGATGGAAATCCATGGACTTAGTAAGTTTGGTATCCAACATTGACCAAGGAGTTGACCAAAATACCCTCAGCAATTTGTTGTCCTGATCTAAGACAATGCATTGTGAGATCCTGAACTGTACCCACACTCGGTCAAAGAATATTTCAGCGATGGCCTCTACTGTGATTCTCTTCTTGCATGGTGTTAGGCCATCTTAGAGAGTCTGTCGGCGACGATGAAAACACAGTCATTTCCATGCTTAGAAGAAGGAAGGCCTAACATGTAATCCATGGAGATGGATTCCCAAGGTTGAATAAGAGTAGGAAGAGGAGTATATAGCCTTGCTTCTTGATGGTTGGTTTGTAAATGGCACAGACAATTCAAGATTTAATGTACCTACCAACATCCCGATGAAGGTTCGGCAAACAAAAATATTTCTCCAGTACTTCCACTGTTTTCTTTACCCCGAAATGACCAACGACCTGAATGTAGTGTGCCTCCCAAATCATCTTGGCACACTCACTTGAAAGAATGTAGATGTGTCCTAGGTGGCATAAAAGTGCATCTTAAAGGTGAAAATTTGGAACTTGCTTACCTCCCAGGAGTGTCTGGTATGTGCCGTTGAATTCTGGATTGCTCTTGTAAAGATTCAGCCACCCCAAAGTCTCATGCCCACAGGAGTCGAGCTCAGTGATCAATGCCATGATTGGTGGTCGGTTGAGGCAGTTGCAACATTATTGTAATGCCCTTCTTGTACTTAATGTTCAGATGGAATTGTTGTAGGTATGTGGACCATTTCTAATGGAGATCATTCTGCAACTGCTCTTGTGTCTATATGAACTGCATGGGTTAGTGGTATGTGTGGATGGTCATTTCCTTCCCTATAATGTAATGCTTCCATTGACAACAGGCCTACATAATGGAAATAATTTCTTTGTCATAATTGGGATACTTTCAAACCGTGTCTAAAAGTGTTTAACTGTGGTAAGCCATTGGATGCCCCTGATAAGTAATAATTGCACCAATAGCATAGTCAGAGGCTTTCATCTCAATATCAAATGGTTGTTACAGGTTTGGTAATGTGAGCACTGGTGTAAAGAAGATATGATGATTCAACTTGGAAAAATCCTTCTGTTGGTTTCAAAACAAAAAATCTTTGCTTTCTCTCCTCTATTGGTGGCTTGACTTAAAGGCCACGTGATATGAGAGAACCCCAACACAAACTTGTGGTAGAAATTGGCAAGACCCAGAAAGTTGCAGATCTCTGTTAGAGTGGTTGGGGTTGGCCAATCCCAAATGACTTGTATCTTGGTTGGGTCCACATGCACACCCTGCTCATCAATGATGTACCCTAGATATTGAACCTGCATCATGCCAAAAGTTCATTTCTCCAAATTGGCACACAACTTTTGTTGTTGTAGGGTTTGAAGGAGCTGTCAAATATGGTGGAGGTGCTCTTCCTAACTCTGGATAAAGATCAAGATGTCATCTAAATACACCACCATGAATGAATTGTTGAAGGGTCGCAAGATGTCACCCATCAATCTTGTGAAGATTGTGGGGGCATTCTTCAACCCAAAAGGCATGACCAACCATTCGAAAAGGCCATCCTTGTATTTGAAGGCAATCTTCCACACATCGGAGGGTTTGATAGGAAAATGGTAATAACTAGACTTTAAGTCAATCTTACTAAACTATTCCCCCCCCTTGAACTGGTCCAGAAGGTCTTCAATCCATGGGATTGGGTACCTATTCTTGATAGTGATCTTGTTCAGAGCCCGATAGTGAGTACAAAGTCTCCAGGTCTCATCCTTCTTCTATACCAATACAATTGGGCTCCCACAAGGTGATGAGAATGGGTTGATGTGCCCTTTCTGCAATAGCTCTTGAATCTACCTCTTGATCTCATCATTCCCATAACAGAGTGTCGATAGATCGGTCCATTGAGTAGTGGCACACCCAGGGTCAGATCGATGGAGTGCTTGACTTGAAAACACAAAGGTACCCCTGTAGGTGAGGAAAAAATGTTCCTGTACTCCTCCACGACTTTATCCATTTGCTATTGTTATGCAAAGGATCTCTGTCTGGCAGTCATGGCCACAACCTTCTTCTTGCCTTAAGGGTGAATCATAAGTAAAACGAATTTCTTAGTTTGGGAAATGATCTTACTGCATTTCTTTGCAACGATTAAAGAGATGGAAGTAGGTGAGGCTACCTTTAGTCTCATGTACAACTTATTTCCCAAAGTAATAATCACATAGAAAGGTCTAGACTCATATACATCGTGCCACTCCTACAAGTATGGTTTTCCTAATAATAGATAACAAACTTCAAGAGGAGAAACATCACACATCACCTCATCCATGAAGGGATTGATGTTGTAGGGAAGGCAACACTATTAGCTGATGCGGAGATCTCGTCCTTGATGAAGCCACCTGATGATGTATGGTTGTAGATGTGTTGTCATCAGTAGGCATAGCCACTTCATGACCTCTGTTGAAATGAGGTTCTTTTGGCCCCCGCTGTCAATAATGAACTGTAGCGGAGAACCCTTCACCCACCCCTGTGAACGAAAGAGGCATACCCCCTCCTCTAGATCTTCAGGCTCATTCTTTTGGATCTTCATGGTGGCCATGGTGACACTGGGCTCTGCATAAATGATCAATTTCCCTTTGCCATTCCCCTTGTTAGGTTATGACTCAGAGTTGGAAAATGTGTTTGATTCAAAAGCCTTTAGCTTAGCCACCAGTGATTGCTTGGCCTAACACTCACTTGTTTTGTGAGTGGATCTCTTATGGAACTCACACCATTTTCCCATGTCCTTCTTTTTCATTGGGGTGTTTTTATTTACTTGCAGCTTCAGTGAGTTATCCTAGGTCGCTCCACCTTGGCTTTGGCCTTCCCTCTTTGGTTTTTGGGTGCCTTTTCCTTGCTTCAGATTCATAGATCCAAAGTATCGCTTCTTCTATTTAAACTTCTGCTCAATCTTGACAGTTTATCAGTATGTCGTGTCGAGCAAAGAGATGTTTGGGAAATCCATCTCATCCTGGATGTACTTGTACAGGAAGCCACTATACTTGAGTACCAAATTCCACTTAGAATCTTGGATGTACTTGTTCGGGAAGCCGCTGTACTTGAGTACCAAATTTCGCTCAGAATCTTTGATGCTTAATTTTGTGTAGAGGGTATGGAAAACACTTGTGAACTTTGAAACATCTTGGTCCCTCCCCTACCGTAGTGTGGTCCATTTTATGCATTTATCTTCATAGCTCCTGACAGGGTAATATTGTTCCTTGATTACGTCTCGGAAAGAATCCCAAGTGGGTGCTACTAAAAATAGTGAGGATTCCCTCTTGTCCTTTTGTTCACAGTAGGTTTTCCACCAATTCTTGACATGTGGAGTGACTTTTAGAAGTGAAAAATTAAAATTTTCCCGATTGGAAAAGTCATGAACTGAAAAATATCCTTCCAATAGATTTAACCATTTATCTATGATGTCTGCATCTATTTGGCCCTCAAATATGGGAATGTCAAAGTTAACTTGTACCTTAAAAGGAGTGGCACCTCTAGAGTGGATATTGGACGAAGATGTGTCGCTTGTGGGTATCCGTCGAAGGATCTAGGCCAAGCTATCCATCATCGCATTCCTCTGTCACTGAAGGGCTTCCTCGAGTGATATTTTGATACGATCTCCTGTCCCCTCATCTTTCTTTTATTCCACCATAGGAGGCCATCGGGACTTACAAGGCTAGTCTTGTAAAGGTTCAACTAGATTGAGCCATAAATCCTTTACCTTGACCTTTTTGGGGACATGAAAAAAAAAACATAGAAATAACAGACCGCTCTAATATCACTGATACAAACTTAAATAGGAATACAACAAATTACATATATAACCATAAATACAGAGATGCAACAGAAATAACACTTCGTTTCATTAATATCATAATACTGAAATATGCTTACAAACATAAAGCAAATAAACTAGCTCGGGTGATGGTATCTTATCTCTAAGAAGAGATGTGGTGGCTACATGCCTCTGAATTGTGTTACAATGAGGTTCAAGTGCCTATTTATTATTGAACAAAAAGGGGAAAACCCCTAAACAACCAAAACCCTAACTCCAGGAGATGGAACACCAAGCGTTTGTGGGCCTCATTGGGGTTAGTTGGGTAGCTAACTTCCCAAGATTGTAACCTCAAACAAATGACGTTTAGGGGATCAAAATACTCCAAAATTTTAGGACCCCAAAAACTACTAAAAATAGTAAATGCTTAAATAAACAAGGAAACAGATGAAACAGACTGGAGGTCTAGGTGGAATAGGTGGGTGACCACCAATATCCACTTGGATCAGCGTGATAATTTCATGATGAACCTTCTATAGTAACTTGCTAGCCCCATGAATGATCTGACTTCATCCACATTCCTAGGAACTTCCTACTCCATGATAGCCCTTATCTTTTTTGGATCTACTCGTATGCCTTCCTTTCAAACAACATGTCCCAAGTAATGCACCTTTGTGTAAAAGAAACCGCACTTTCTAAGCTTGGCATACAACTGATGCTCCCTTAGAAATATCACCATTGTTGTTAAATGCTTGACATGCTCTTCCTCATTCTTAGAATATATGAAGATGCCATCGATGAATACAATAACAAACCTGTCCAGATAAGGATGCATCACACTATTCATCAAGCACATAATAGTAGTTGGAGAATTATTTGAACCGAATGGAACTGCACCAAACTCATAATTCCCATACCTAGTCCTAAAATCAGTCTTGTAGATGTCGTTTTCTTTGATGTGTACCTGATGGTATCCTGATATCACATCAAGCTTTGAGAACACTTATGCTCCCTTTAGCTGATAAAAAAAATCATCAACCCTTGGCGACGGGTACTTGTTCTTGATCATCACCTTGTTTAGTTGCATGTAATCAATGCACAACCTGAGAGTACCATCCTTCTTCTTCACAAATAATATTGGTGCACCCTAAGGCGATACACTTGGCATAATGTATCCCTTATCAAGAATTTCCTTCAAATACAACTTCAACTCTACTAACTTTGGAGTGCTCATCCTGTAAGGGGCTTTTGATGCTGGTGCTACCCCTAGTACCAACTCAATAGAAAATTCCACTTACCTATGGGCACGAAACTCTGGAATCTCTACCAAAAACACACCTTGAAACTGTTATAATACAAGGTACCTCTTGAAGATTTCTGCATCCTCAACATCCTTACCCTTGTCACTAGAGGTGTGGATTGAAAACATCACACATCCTTTCCTACAGCCGCACTTAACCTGAATAGCGTTAACCATCCTTGTTGATGTAGGCTTCTTCTTTCCTTGTAGAATTATCTTTTCCCCATCATCATCCAGGAAATCAATAGCCTTGTCATAACAATTGCTTTGGTCTTGTGAAGGTACATCTAATCCACACCCAAGACCATACTATGTCATCCCAGTGGAAGTACATTCATATGTGCTGATGTAGGCATACTTTTTAACCCGAATGCATAAGATCTTACCCAGTGATGAACTCTCTTTTTAGTACCTATAGCCAACTGCACCAAGCAATACTCTACATGCACTTCTTTTCTCAAGCCACATTTATCCACCAAGTCAGGATTAACATAAATGTACTTAGATCCAAGATCAATCAAAATAGAAACAACTCAACAAAAAATCATACCTTCGATCTCAATAATGGATGTATGGTGATTTGCCTTCTTACTATCCACAAATGCATAAAGCCGAGGAGGCTATGACAAACATCCCCAACTTCTTGCACCTCCTAAGCACTATAGATCTGAGGCCTACCACCCAGGTGCAATGGACAATAATTCTTGCGATGATATTTTCCACATATCCAACACTGCAATGGTCCCATACCATCACCTCTATTCTACTGCTCTCTAGGTTGCGACCCATGTCCATTCTCATTTGCATTGAATTTCTTTTAAGAAACTCTTTCTCACCTACATCTTGAGGTATTTCCCACTTCAATGACCACTTCCCTGTAACTTTCTTATTTCCTTTCAAGTCATGCTTAGGCTCAACTTTTCACTTTGATTGGTCATACCAATGCTTTGGCTTCCTGATGGCTTCCCCCAGTGATCTAGGCTCATCAAACTCAATCCGGTATCTATATGGTGCTAGCATCCCATAGATGGATCTCTAGATCTTAGCCTTCTCATCCTTGAGATAAGGCACATACCTCAACAACTCCAAGAACTTGCTAGTATACTCATCATTTGTCATAGAAATTATTTGCAGCTCATAAAATTCATTAGCCCTGTCATCGTAGTACCTCTCAGACAAGTACTTCTTCTTGAAGAGTCTCTCAAAATCATCCCAAATCAGCTCTTCTTCCCAAATTCCCTTGACATTATTCACATATTCCCACCAAATATATGTTTTCCCTTTGAAACTAAAGGTGGATATCTTTCCTTTCATGTTCTCTGAATAGTTATGCAATCTGAAGAATTTCTTCATCCCAAGCAACCATGCCTCCAGATCTTATAACTTCTTCATCTCTCAATCGAATGTAGTCGACTTGACTTTCTTGAACTCCTCAAGCAAGTACACACCCCTCCTATAAATATGATGACGATGATTATTGTGATGATGTATCCTGGATGAGTAACTAGAATGGTGACCATACATACCATTCCTCCTATCAGGTGTATCTAGTGATCTACTGCCTTTAACTGTATCCCCTATATCCAACATGTATCCGGACCGATACCTGCTACCATAGGCTCCATTAGTTTTCTCTTTCTATTCTTGACTGATCCTCAAGTTTCCATGTCTTTGCAACTCTAATAAGATCTAAATAATCGTTGCATTGACCTCTACTTGCTTCTCCTGAGCCCTTGCAAGTCTTTCTTGAGCCTCAACAAACCTGTCATTGTTCGCTTTGCAACTTCTGATCTCTGCCCTCAAAAACTCCTCAATGTATCTGTTATACCAAGAGAATACTCTCCTCCTTGTTGCCCAATTGATATGTAGGGAGAGTCATGGGAATTGCAATCTACCATTTTTCTCGTCATATTTTCTTTTCTTCTTCCTACAAGTGTACCATGTCATATACAAATAGATACCAAAATCAAATCAATACCTCATTTATGTTCAAGGGAGGCTTATCTCATCTGCAATATCAATCCACATTATCATGATACATGTATAATTATAATCATATCAATATTACAACATCATTCATGACCATACCAATTATATCCCATGACTCCATGCATGACAACCATAACCTTGAAAACATCAAATTTTACCCAAAGAGAGTAACATGGCTCTGATAACACCTTGTAACTGTCGCCTCCCACATTTACCTACTTTCATCGACTTTCCCGGGGTAAAAATGAATTGAGGGCCACTATCATAAGACTCAACCTCCTATATGACCTTAACGAAAAGGAGTCAACAACTTGAGACCTTACTGACTTCCCTCAGGTGCTACAGGATCTCCAGGAGCAACCCAATCCCTCCAAGTGTCCATCACCTGAGATAACTCTCTTTTTCACTAATCTAGAGCCTCAACTTCTCCCTTGCCAAGGCATGCAAGAGCCTATAACCCTCGAGTCGCTCCCATAGTCCTTCCTGCCAGTGAATGTGGACTTTTCCACTCAGTTCTATGCCAACAACCCCAAATTCTGAGCCACTTTTCAGGACTAGGAATCAGACCTATGCCAAAGCTTAGTGAAACTTCTAGAAATGATAAACGACATAGAAACAAAACTTATAAACCAAAACTTGAATAGAGACTTGACCTGACCCCTCCGAACCGGGACTGACATTTCGTCAAACACATGGTAAACATGCAACCTACAGGTCATGAATGCAAATCTAAACATAAGCATCATAAACTTATCTGAGGTTAAACAATAAGGGCCAATTCCTTCTCACAATAATTGTCATAAAATCAATTTGGTCATGCATTCATCAACCAAACATTCAATGATGGAAATAAGATAAGAACCATACTTAGATCTATCAATTAACCATGCTCATAACCAGCATATAATTAGATAAATAAAAATGATAGAAAAACCATTAAAGTTACATAATAACAAGTACATTTACGCATCAAACCAAGAGGAACTTAGCTCTTATTAACCATATGTAAAATCCAACCAAGTCAGGGACATCCACGTATCACACAACCATAGATTAGGCTTAACCAAATATTTCTTTTAGAAAATCACCCTGGTGCCATATTCCAAGCATGAATGTGGGATCTCATGGGATAAACCAATCCATAACAACCAAGGGAATCCAAATGTTAAAGCACCTCCACCTTCATCATACTGTGATCTCACCTAAACTGGTCCCGAGATCACAAAACCAAACTGAGCTTGGATGCCTTAGAATTCCTTCACAATCCCTTGAGGAATTTTCCTATATCCACCCACCTATTGAGGGCTTCCAGGAGAAAACCATCTCCACCCCCAACCCTTGGGATTTTCTTAAGACCGCCTCATCTAAATCCAAAACCTTCCAGCAATCTAAAGCTCAATTGAGAAAGAATCCCATCACACCATTTCTATCCAGAAATGGAAAAGAAAGGCTAAAACCACTGTCAAAACCTGGAAAATTCCATGCCCCCAACAACAAGAAACCAAAATACACACATGCATATGCCATACATGTCAAAAATATCTAGGAAATCATTCATGCAATTTGTTACCTACAAGTATTCTTGCTCTAAAGTTGCCTGATCCAACTTTTCCTTGCTTGATCCTTGCTTCGTCTGCCTTCCTTATCCTTCCTTGTCCTTCCTCTTCTTGTTGTGTTTCCTTCTCCTATTAGTGCTCTTCACCTCGTTGAGACTAACTCCAAAACTGAACTGACAAAAAGCTACCAACAGATGCTTTGATGCCTCTAATTTCTTCATTTTTCCATTATTTTCCTTCATTTTCCTCCTCACATGCAGCTTGTGACCTTTCACCTCCCTTTTCTCCTAATTTCCTTCATTTTCATTAAAATATATATATATACATATATTTTATATATATAATGTCAATTAATTCCTTTTTTCCTTTTCCATTGCCTTTGCCAATTTCCCATTAGCCATAAACACACCATATGATGCTCACTACTATATTTTTCCCATCATTTAGCTTGGAATAAGTGTGCCATGACCTTGGTCTTATTTTGTCTTTATTAAATTTTATTACGTGAATTTTTAACCTGGTGGTTATTACAGTGACCATAACACCCTCCTCCCACATTTACCCAAGCTAACCGATCCACTGGGGTAAACATGTGATGAGAGGCTACTATGATGTAATTCAACTCTCCAAGTACAGTTAAGGAAGTGGAACGGACAAAACACAACCAAACTGACCTTCCCTATGAGCTACAAACCCTTCAGGAGGTAACCAACCCTTCTAAGTGCTTAACCCCTTAGACAACTTATCTTTTTATTTTCCTAGAGCCTCAGTCACTCCCATGACAAGGAATGCATGTGACCAAATCCTTCCAGTTTCTCCCATAGCAAGGCATGCCAGCGACTGTGGAATTTTCCAGGAAGTTATGAGTCAATGACCCCATATTTTGTGCCATGTTTTTCAAGGCTAGGATATGCCACTGCCCAAAAATTAATGAGACTTTTAGGAATCATAAATGACATTTAAAAAAAGGTGCTAATGTAAGCACTCGAGTAATGACTTGACTGGAATCCTACTATCCATGACAATAATTTTGTCAGACATGTCACAAATATGCAATCTATAGGTCATAACAAAAGACCTAATCATAGGGGTATCATACTTATCTAAGATTTGTAAAGGAGTATCATTTCCATATCTTAATAGTTGCATTATCATGTATTAGGTCATGTATTCATTGTGCTTTCAATTACTAATCAAAACATGATGAGATCCATACAACAAGTCTATCATAAAACATACTCATAACCAGCATGTAACCAATAGAAATAACAAGGATATAAAAACCATAAAATACACATATAATCCAATACATTTACACATAAAATACCAAGGAGAAGGAGCTCTTATTAATGAATGCAAAATCCAACCAAGATTGGGACTTCCACAAACCACCCACCCATAGATTGGTTGAAACAAATATTTCTTTTAGCTAATCACCCCTGTGCCATATTTCAAGCATGAATGTGGGACTCACGAAAAAACCAATCCAAGTTTCCTCAGGCTTTACTACAATCCCCATCAGATCACTAGGCCCTGAACAAGCAAGGATGCCACCAGATTTCTCCACCTACACTATGAGGAATTTTCCTATCTCCTAGTCTCTATGGTTTACCATATTCCTATGCCTAATCAAGACTCCACCCTCCAGGCTTTACCATATATCCCGCCATTCACCGATAAAGTATTCGTAGGCCTAATCAAGGGCATACACCGCTAGTATTTACCGTATATCCTACCATTCACCGGTCGAGGATTCCTAGGCCCATTAAGGCACACAAAATATGGATTTACCACAATCCCACCTTCTCTCATCCTGGGATTCATATGCCTTGTGTTCTTTCTTTCATAGACCACCTCGCTTAGTTTTGAAACCATTCGAGAATCTAGCTCAACCAAGTACAAGAGAACCCATCACACCATGGCTGTAAAAATGGCAATGCAAGGTTCAAAAACATTGTCACGTCTAGAAAAACCCAAGCCAATGACAACAAGAGAACCAAATACACACATGCATGTACCATGCATGCAAAAACTAGCATGTAAATCACACATGCAAATCAATCACTACAAATAATCCCATTGTAGCTGCTAGATGTTGCTCATCCTTGCTTGATCTTTTCTTTCCTTTACATTCTTGGTCCTTCCTTTTCTTTCCTTGATCTAATGCTAGAGTGCTCCAAGAATTATCTAAGCATCCAAGAGTGAGAGAGAGAGAATAGAGAGAGAGCTCTAAAACTAAGCTGACAAGAGGTAACAACTGATCCTCATAAGCCTTTTTATTAACAAGTGTTAGAATATTATATATTACAGAGCAATGGAACACATAAAATATTGCAGAAATATAAACACAGAAAAAACGCACAAAACAAGAGAGACACAGATATACGTGGTTCACCCAGTTTGGGCTACGTCCAC
>APFE030441273.1:0-34306 GCA_000404065.3 Pinus taeda | reverse complement strand
AATTAAATTTTGCATCCAATGAGTACTCATTGTGCATACTTCTAAGAAGACCCACATTGATAAAAGTATGCGCAATGGGCACTTGTTGTATGCAAAATTAAATTCTTCATCCAATGAGTGTCCACACTTGAAATTTGAGTAAACAGGTAAGGAGATATGCCAAAAATACAATTAAAAAAAATTAGTTTTTTTCCCCTCCAAAATTCATAACTCTTATTTTATTATTTTAAATATTATTTTATTATTCTTCCTTAGGAGGCCACTCTTAGGATGAAATTTCCTCTAATTCTTTCTCCACCAATGCCTTTAACTCTAATAACTTGGAGAAAGCCTCATCCTTCTTTCGCATGAAGAAGATCCAACACTTCCACAAGAAGTCATCAATAAAAATGACAAAATATTTGTCCCTGAAATTGGAGGCTCATGAGAAAGGTCCACAAACATCAGAGTGTATCCTTTCAAGTAATGTATGTGCTTTGCTATCCCGATCATGGAAAGTGGCTTTTGTGTAATTCCCCAAGATACACCCTTTGTATGTATCTTGCTGCTCTAGTGCTCCTTGGGGAGGCATGTGGTAATATGTTGCATAATCTTCAAAGCACCACGATGCACATGGCCAAGTTGTTTGCTGGGTAGCCCTTTGCAATTTATAGCGCCTTTTGAATTTGAATTTGACTGTTCCCCCCAAATCCGGTCCATGAATGCTCCCTTGGCGGCAGATTTTCCCAAATCTAGCCCATAAAGTTCCCCTTAAATGCTTTCCGCCCACTCCATTTTGTCTCAAACCAAGCATCACTTTGTGAATAGTGACTATAACAGTCACTTTCCAGCCAATTCGCGTGGTAGCGCAGCTACCCTTGCGCTTTCACGGACCCTGTGACACCTTGCTATTGCACGTAGTCCTGACATCGCACAACTCTCGGACAGAGTATTTTATAGTCCCATGCCTCCTTTCAGCTACCTGGAGCACTAAGACTATGCTTCCTACGGCTAATTAGTTGACCGGGCCACCTGTATATGGATTCAACCGACTACCATTTACTTTTCCTGGGAAGAGTTCACCATTTAACTTCACCAACTACACCACATCACCGTCTGTGATCTCCTTAATAACATACAGTCCCATCCAATGCATTTGGAGCTTCTCTGGGAATTTATCAAACTTACTATCATATAAAAATACCAAATCATTCAATTTAAAGGAATGTAACTTGATATGTCGATCGTGTCGAGCCTTTTCACATTGCTTTTGTACCTGCTGATGGAATCGAGCCAAAAATCATTCTTCTTCAAGCTCCTCCAACTGTGCGAGCCTCTCCTCTAGGGCTTCGCGGTCCGTCATACTTATGAGTGCTGCTATGCATAGACTAGGCACAATATACTCCATCAGCATTACGACTTCCACTCCATAGACCAGCCTAAAAGGCGTCAGTCCCGTCAGTTTCTTGCATGTTGTCGTATAAGCCCATAATATTGCAGGTACGCACAGGTCTTAATCACTTCACTGTGCATTGCATACTTTTGTCAGCGTGGTCCCCAATGCTTTGTTAAATGCCTCTATGGTCCCGTTATCCTGTGGGTGATATGGTGTGCTTTTCTGATGATACATCTGAAATTCTTTGGACAACCGAATCACGTTAGCACGTGTTCAAACAGAAACTTTGCAGCTGTCGCGGCCTTGCAATCTTTTACTGGCTGCGCTTCTTCCCAACACGTCAAGTATTCTGTCACGGTAATAATATATCTCATGCCTGTCTTTCCTTGCGGTTTGATAGGTCTTACAAATTCAATCACCCACTTTTTGAAGGGCTGCAATGTCATTTGCAGATTCAAAGGCATCTCGTCCCTTTGCAATGGCTTACCGATTCTTTAATAGACATCACATGCCTTGCAATGTTCTTTTGAATCATGATGAAGAGCCGGCCACCACAACCATGCATGGAGAATCTTATGTGTGGTTGCTCTCCTTGCATAATGACCTTTCGCGGGCCCCCCATGAGCATCTGTGAGGATGCTACTTCGTTCAAACTTTGGTACATACCTTCGTAGATTCTCATCATTCCCATCTTGTAGAGATGCCCAGTAATGATAGAAAAATCTGCCGCATGCACAACTAGTTCCTTTTTCTACTGGACAGAGTAACCTTTCGGCACAGTTCCAGTTGTTAGAAAGTGAATTATATCTTGAAAATGTCCATTTTCTATGCACAGGGCGAAAATCTACGTGCAAGGTAGTGCTTCCTCCAAGCTAGTAGGTTCCTCCCCTATTTCAATGCATGACAGGTGATCAGGTCCCGCATTCAGTTTACCAGGCTTCACAACAACTTCAAAATCATATTCTTGGAACAATAAAAGCCACCTGCATATGTGCCCCCCCAACACAGGCTTATTGACCAGGTATTTTAGCATGGAATGATCTGTATACATCTTGAAGTGTCCCCCTAGCAAGTAGTGCTGATATTTCTGGAGCGCATACACCATAGCAAGTCGCTCACGTTTAGTGGTGGAATAGTTATTTTTTACTTTAGATAATTTGTGACTCACGCACACGATAGGGTTATCCAAGCCCTCTCTATAATCCTGTGTGAGTACTGCCCCCAACGCTATACACAACGCATCAACATGAACATGAAATTATTTCCTCCAGTTCGGGAAGACAAGAATCAACGCAATAACCATCTTCTTCTTCAATATCTCTAGACTTCTTACAATCATCATCCCAACAGAACGTGCCATCCTTCTTCAACAACTTTTCCATCAGCGCGGTGATCTGGGCGTAACTTTTGATAAACTTTCTATAGTACGCCGTATGTCCCAAGGTAGCATGCATTTGTTTCACACTACGCGGTGCTTCCAAATTTAGAATCACTTCAATTTTCACGGGGTCTACCATCAGCCCTTTTTTACAAACCACATGCCCTAACAGGTTCTCAAAAGGAACAAGGAACATACATTTCTTGAGGTTGAGCGTAATTTGGTATCTTCGGCATGTATCAAGCATTAAGCGTAGGTTCACTACATGGCCCCTAAATAGCGTAAATACAGTCCAGTCATCAAAATAGACCTCCAAGAACTTATGAATATATTCCCTGAATGCCGCAAAAGCCACACGTGAAAAGATATTTGAATCGTTCTTCAATCCAAACAGCATGACATTGTATTGAAAGCAACCCCACTCCATCGCAAAGGTTGTCTTGCTCCTATCCTCTAGCGCAATTGTGTTTGGTGGTACCCTAAGAACCCATCCATGAAAGAATATGCTTCTTGATTGCCTACATTGTCCAACACCTCATCTGTGAATAGATTTGGGAATAGATCATGTACACATGTGTCATTGAACTTTCTAAGATCCACGCATATTCTTATTTCGTCCTTCTGCTTCTTCTCTTGTGCACCATCGGACTTACCCAATCTTATTCCTCCATAGGCTCGATGATGCCTCCCACAAGCATCTTGTCTAATTCCACACAGACCTTCTCCTTGTATTTTGGATTTAAGTAATATTGTCTCTGCTTGACTGGCTTCGCGTTAGGTTTTGACGTGATCCTCATTATCCCTAAGTCTCTGATTATTCCCTTTAAGTCTGTAAACTTGGTTGGGAATAAATCCTGACATTCACGGAGTAGTTCAACTACTTTTTCCACCATCACATCATCCCAGTAGTCCCCAATCTTCACAAATTCAAGCTCCGCTTCCATACCAATATTCACCTACTTAGTCTTCACTAGCGCAGTTATGTCAGGATTCTCAATCCGTGGTCGTTGAACCTTGCGATGGCCTTTTGTTTCAGGAATATTAATTTTCCGCGGATCTTCATCCACTTCCTCAGTAGTTACATTATAACACTCCAGCGTGCAGCTTAATTGAGCAGCCCATTTAGGTTAAATCAACTCTACCAACTCCTGTGGCATCCTAAAGATAACCTCTTTTACTTCTTGTAGTGCTTCACCAATACTATCCCAACCGTCCTCAAAATTGAAGGTCATTACGAACCCTTCGCATAGAACATCTCATTCACCTGCCCTGTGGCAGAGCTCTGTTTCTATATACCATTTCATTGGTATAACATTTGGGGTGTGATAGAACAAGTGCACCCACTTAGGTTATGTCTTTTCCCCATAGGCCTGCATCCACTTGCCCAGATGTGTGCGTGTATCATCCTTCCCATTGTATTTATCTGTCAATCACACTCTAGGCTTCCCAAACCGAGTGCACATCATCCTCCTACATTCGCACTAGTCATCAAAGATCCATTTGTGCATACCCCACCACCTCGCGGGCGTAGCACATAGTACCCAATTCAAGGCCTAGAAGCAATTCTTTTCTAGAACCTCCCTTTCAAATTTGTCCAAGAAGGCATCTACCTCACTTAACCCATCATAAGTAGGAAAATCTCTCATTTCTGTCAATACACAATGCAATGATCTTGTCATCATATTACAATTAAGCGTGGTTACCTCGTGTAACCGGTTCTGCCACCGCTCTATCTCATCATGAGAATCCGAAGTACAAGAGCTCTCGTGCTCCCATGAAATTCGTCCATCCGTGGTGGGATTTACCCAGTCTTGTTCTCACGCATTTATCTTATAGATGTAGTCTAAATCATCGTCACTTTAATAAGTGTGCACCTACTCCGTATAGCGTGATACCTCAGCATGGTCTAGGGGTATAACTACGCGTAGAGACTTCTTCTCAAAAATCATCTTGCGCTTCTTCAGATTAATCACCCTGTTCATGTCAGTGGCCCAATCAATTCCTAAGAGCACGAGGTATGGATTGTTGTCATCAACAATATATATCACTTCAAAGTCTACTAGCGTGCTCACTCTCTCAATATCCAGAGTGATTCCCTACAATCGTCCCATGGGTATTATTTTCTATTGGTTTTCCATTTGCAGCTGAATAGGAGACCACTGCAGCGTAGGTCTCCCCATGTGCTCCCATGTCTACTTCAGCAGAACATTCGTGTCCAATCCTAAATCCAGAATTACTTGGTCCATCTCATATTCTCCAATCTATGTGGTTAGCCTCATTTTTTCTTCCCATCCTCATCTTATGCTTTCCAATCTTTCGGACTACGCGCGGTTCTCCTAGCGCAGTCCCAGTTCATCTGTTAATGAGTTCCTATAATCCATTTACAGCTTTACTATCACACAATAACTTCATGCATGTTTGTAGGAATGTCGTGAGCATAGATGGGTCCATCTCGGGCTTCGGTTTATCTTTTCTTCCTAAAGTGGAGGCATCATCAAAGCTCTTCTTGGCTTCCATAAAGGTTTCCCAAACGCGCTCCAAATCAAACTACACTTCTTTCGCGAGAGCTTTGTGAACCCAAGTACTATCTTCTGGTTGTTTTCTATTATCATCTCCCGTCGTGATTCCACTTCAGAGCACAATGTCCACATTTGGATCTTCCTCACATGGCTCAGACCTCATCATTTGCACGTTTTGAGTTGGGGGAGGTGGTAGCGCTCCCTTGTTGCATATCCTAGCTATCAGTGTAGGAAAATCTTCCATCTCATGATCAAACAAGGTACAATATAGACATGATGGATGCATTGGGTTCATACAATCACAGGCATAATGTCCTGGCCCTCTGCAATTGTAGCATATCAGCTGTCTGTGAACTCTTCAAGGTCCTCTTCCACCTCGGCCTCATCTATGCCCCTGAAATCTTGTTTGCGCCACTCCTACATTTGGTCTAGGGGGCGTGTTTCAGCCTGTACTCTATAGGTGGGAGTCTTATCCATCATTAACTCATAGCTTCTACAAGTGCGCTCATTGTGTCCCACCGACCTACAAAAATTATAGAATAACTGTTGTGAATTCTGCATGTACTTCTGTAACAAATGGCAGTTGTTTGTAGCATGCTTTCCACCTATTTGACAAATTGCACACCACATAGTAGGCACCGCTCTAGGTTCTGCTTGTGCTTTGGGCCTTAACAGAATCAGTCCTCCTCCCAAGAAGTAATTTGTGAACATTGGGTAGTGGTCCTTATCATGACCCTAACCCTTGCATTTTACACACCACACCTCTTCGCGTACTTTTGGTCGAGTTGTCCTGTCCTGTTTCAGACTCTGCATCTCAAGGCATAAGTTTTTCAACTACTCGTCGATCTGCTAAACTCCCAAGTTAGGATCTTGCATTGAGCTCTCATGAAGCCTCATCATGATATCTAAGGCCTCTGCCTGAGTCATTAACTTCTTCTGCGACAACGCACTCCTTAAGTGTGGCGTTAGCGATGCTACAAACCATTCATGGTGTTGTCCATCCATCAGATTCATATTAGCTTCGTGAATCATACATTTCAGCCTTTGATCCAACTCCCAAGGAGTCTCACCTGGTAGCATTGTGATCTCTTTGAATCCAATGATAGATTATGCTTCTGACTTCGGTCGGTTAAATTCCTTATTTAGTGCAATTTGGATACCCACGATTCCCGCATTTGGATTATCATTCGAGTGCTTAATGTACCATGTCAGTGTGCGATCCTGCAGAGTGCTAACCAACATTGCTTTCTTTGTATTGTCATCTGTAACCCCCTATGCTTCCCATACAACTCTTACAATGAACCAAAATTGGTCTGGATCCTCATTTCCCAATCCCTTGAACATAGGAAAATTTATCGTGCTTGCCATATTGAAACGCGGTGATGGTGGAGGTGGTATGGGTGAAGATGGAGGTGATGGCGGTAAAGCTAGTGGCAGTGTGGGTGGGGGTGGTATGCACGAAATTCTTTGCCTTATCAATTGGATCGTACTTTGTGGAGAGAACTTCGTGAGCTCTTCCTCATCCCCTCGTGGAGGTGAAATCAAAGGGCTATTCTCTAGTCCCTTACTTCCTTCATTCCTGTAGATTTTTCCACTTCGCATAGCTCTGAACATCAAGGTAATTGCATAACCTTCTTTTCACACAATATCATTTTAATCTAAGTATTCAGCGGCTTTACATACTTACCTCGCGGTCCTTTGAGAAAGTGTCACTCTACCTCGCTATATCTGGTTGAAGTATCTACCATGAACTCAGTAATGAATCCTCCTATAACCCAATCGAGCCAGTGATCAACAATGCACGTGATCTAAGCCTCTGATGCTTCTAATTTGCACACCAACTCTGGGGTCCACACAATAGGACTGTCGAGCTTCAACATTCCTTAGCTATCTGCTTGCTTTGCGATCCATTCATATAGCTCAGTAGGGAAAGATGCGAAGGAGATCTCATGGATTTCTGTGTACAGGTAGTATTCTAACCACTCTTCTTTTGTTAATCACGGATTCCTGTTCTCCTACACTGCGAACTTGTGAATTCTCCTGTCCAACCAACCTTTAATTTCCTTCTTAGTTGGATTCCAATGATATGACATCATACATCTCTATGCAGATTTCGGTCCCGGCAACAGAACCATTTGTTGGCTTGTTGGGGCCTGGCTCAGGTTCAAAGTTAGTTAGCCAAACAAATCACTACACTACTAGCCCTTTCGGCAAGAGCCTACAGTGTGCAGGCTGAAGTCTCACTCGAAGCAGTATGGGGGGATGCTGGTACCAACTTTCAGCACCCTTGAGATGTCTGAGGTGTTGATTTAGTCCAACTATGCGTATCTTCACGCAGGTTACTTTGCGCACTGTCCTGACCCGCGATACCTTCGTGATCTATTATAATTGTCCTTCGTGCAGCCCTAACTAGGGGCTGAGATGCTTTCGTGCTATTAGGGCAGCGATCTGCACTATTTTCCCAAGTTACACCGCATATCTTACTTATCTTCTTACAATTGTTAGTTAACTTTGCGTAAATAGATACTTTATCTCACATTTACTTAATCAACACAATCAGATATGTTCGCACCCCATATAAACGATAGACATGCAATTTATACCCAATATATTCAATGTAGAAAATAGGAAATAATTACACAAAATTGATATGGAAACTTCTCTTTATTAATGCTTCCACAGTTACCAACTTGACTCACCTTGCGCACTCAACTACAGGGGTTCGCACACTCAACTGCAGAGCCTTCTCCTACTCTACGACCCAAGGACTCGACTTTACATTTAGATCTTCCGCTATGCTTCTATTCCATTGTCCTTCATCGACTTAGATTGACTGATTTACAACTTAGAGCCTCGCTCTATTTATACAATCCCATGTTCCGCAGACCATGGGTAGATCTCTTAAGCCGACATTACATTACAAAATTGAGGGTGGACAACCCTATGACTCATTTACAAACTTCGCACTTTGCACCCACAAAATGCGGAGTCTTTACATCAGATTTACAACTTTTAACCAAAAAATGGGCTTTAAGCCCCAGAACTTTCCTTGGGGGATGACGTGCCCAACACTAAGGAAGGAATTTTAATTTTCATTTTCAAATAATGTAGTACATGCAAACCAAAAATCCCATAAACCTAAATATACACATGGGGAACTCACCATATTGTGGGGCAAGAAACATCAACCTAAGGAGAAATAAATTTCTAATGAAAACATACGCCTGACCAACGATCATATATCTTATCATTTTGGTCATGGTTAAGGAATTAGGGCATATTTCATTATTCCCTAATTTATCTCTATTTTTCCTTGGCCTAGGGAGGATCATTTTTCCAACATATTTGCCACTAAGTTTAAATGTTCATATACATGAGAAAATTCCAAAATCTTGAATTGGGGGATGATTAATGAAATACTTTGGAATATGGGAGAATTATATGATAACATAACTTTTTTGGCTTTTGATAACTTGTCGGATAAAAATCATTGAATCACTAAAGACCAATAAATTGAGATTTTTTTTGGCAATGGTGAGTTTCAAGACTTTCCAGAAAGAAAGGAACTTAGCATGATTGTTGGTCACAATGCCAAGACCCCATGTGAATTGAAACAAAATTTCTTCATTACAGATAAATAAAGCCCCTCCCAATCCTGCCTCCCCCATATTTCCAATTGTTGATCTGTCAAAGAACAAGGTATATTGATTTCTATTCTTTCTCCATTGTGTAAATTTTGTCTAAGTGAAACATAGATTGGGAACCTTGCTACATGGAGGAACAAGTATTTGTCTGGTTGGATAATGGAATTTCCTATTAACCTAGATCCATTTGCACTTTGTTTCATTTAGTTCCTCCAATTCATTATCATATATCCCCTTGAGGAAATGGATTCAAGAGAAATGATGTTGCTTTGAAAGCAACCGATTGTGGGTATGAACGCGCATTATTGAATATTGATTTGTTCCTTGTGATCCAAATATTCTAAGAAATAAATTTGGGAAGGGCTTCCTTGGAGGATAGTATGTATTTCGAGTTCAAGTGCATTTTAACTTCCATATCTCGAACATTTCCACCATGATTCATGAGTATAATCATTATAATAAACAAGAGCAAAAGAAACATGACAAGTTTCTAGATAAAATGGGTAATTCCAAAATAGATGAGATATGTTTTCCTCCACATTAGAGCATAAGACATAGTGTGTCATACCATGAATATTACGTTTTTCAAGATTTTCAATTGTGATGATTTTTTCGTGGACAAGAGTCCAACAGAACATATTAACTTTTGGAATATTATCCTTGCTCCATATATTTTAGCACAGTCTACATGGAGGTGGATGAGGAAGCCGCTTAACCAAATGAGCACATACCAATTTCACTTTGTATTTATGTTGTGGGCTTAACTTCCATGTGCATAGATCCTGCACAGAGATGGAAATAGGAGCCATTCCTTTTAAGGTAGAAATCAAACAATGCCATTATGACCCAAGGTAGATCAACATCTCTGGTTTTGCCTACCCTTTTCATTGGCCCCGATCATCCCAAAGAGAAATGCCTCTTAATTTTAGGAATCCTCTCTGCTGAATCCAATTGGATAATTCTAAAAAATTCTCAAGTCTTTCTAGAGGACCATTAGGAGAATAATTATCTTTCTAGATATTAATTCTAGCACCATTCTATTGACGATGCTAAAAATTTGTCAACCAAGGGGGTCTCCCTCGTATAAAGTCCCAACTAGACCTTGCACAGTTTGGAGTAGGATCCCAACTAAGAAATAAGTTTTTTTGCCATTATTCTTTGGAATTTTCCTTGGCTACAATTTTCAACATAAGATATTATGAAAACAATCTTTGAAACAAGCAAGTAATTTGACACTATGAGGCAAACAATCACAATTCATATAAGGTAATTTCGCAATAGGGAAAAGAGAGAGCGAGCCTCTAGAATAAAAGTATGAGTATTATCCTAAAATACACACATGAGAGCATGGAAGGAATCATTAGTTAACCTGCAAAGTAGTTCAAAAGGTAACAATTCATAAAAGCAAGTAAAAATGCACATTCAATACTATGCATACCAAAGGCAACCAAATAATTCATTTTCATTAGTACGTGTTAACATAAACATACACCACAAGCAATGAAATAATAGTCTTACAATTATTCACAACATATGCATGAAAGTGTTTCAGCTCAAAGAGGTTCATATATTAAGTGAAAGTCCCAAGATACACAATTACAATGCTGCCACACTAACCCCAATAATGGAACATTAAGTCGCTACTTTCTACTTCAAAGAAAGATATTCTATCCTATGCCAAGCCAAAGAATCCTAGGTGAAAATTAGAAGTCCATTATCTTGAGCTATGAGGGTGTATTTATAACAAATTAATTGATTATCCACCTCATATGTGAATCTTGACTGCCCTTATGACTCTTGAGTTTCTACTATGACTTTTCGAATTCCTATGTGACCTTTAAACTTCTACATGACTTTAGAACTTTATAGTGAATTTTTACATTCCATGTGGGACCCTTGGGATTCAAAACATGCTACATTTTCTCATTTTTTGGAAATTACATAATTACGTTCCACAAATGATGCGGCAAAATATGTTGACACATATGAATTTTGTGATGACACTTTGAGAAGCCATGACTTGATAATGGTGACATAAGACTTCATTATATTAATTCCAAGCTCTTGTCTTTGTTGTTATGATTTTGAAATCTTCATGATTAATCTTTGTTTTTACTTCATCTTCACCCTCTGAAGGGTTTAGATGAGTGTTGGAACCCTCCAATTCAGCATGAGTTGCCATGTCTTTGTCTTGGTCCAAAATTCCTTCATGTCCTTCATGATGGTGTTTTCTTTTCTCCTTCTTAGAAAGTGCCTTCTCGTAACCTCTCCTTGATAAATTCCCTTGAGAATCACCCTTCCATGTTGAAATAATGCCACCTTCAAATGAAATCCACTCCTGAAAATATGACATCATTCCTAAAATCTCCTAATCTACTGTGTTTCTCATGAAAAACACTTATTGAGCTAGGATAATGTACAAGATTAAGGTGGAGGCTCAAGGATTGAGAGATACGTAGAAACACAAGGAAGTGATGAGGGTCTAGTCACTAATTCTGCTCAATGCAAAGTGGCTGAGGGATAGGAAGGCAAGATTGAACAATTGAGGGAGTTAGGGATGTAGTGAGGCTGGCTAGCTTGCTATGATTATGTAGTGTGTAGTTATGGGAGGATTGAGATAGTTGATTGTGCAGCTGAGTAAGTAAAGGAATGAGACAACACCTAACTACTAATTGAGAATTTTTAGTGTGCAGTGGAGGTATGACTGGACAAATATTGCGCAATGAGAAAGTGCAAGAGGCAAGGACTAGGCACTCACATTGTGCAATATTTAGTTCTTAGATGAAGTGATTGCGTAGTGCACAGTTCTAGAAGGAAAGGATGGTTTACTGGGTATTTCGACTGTGCAATGCATATTTCAAGGGAATAATAGGATGAGTGGTTTGTTGGGAAAGTTGAAAATCCAAGGGCATTTCAGAATTTGACCAAGTGTGGGATCAATAAGGTAGAAAGATAAGACTAGGACATGTAACAAGAATTGAACATGATAACACACTAAAAAACAATCAAACACATGACAATGGAACACTTAACACCCAAAATAAACATGCGTCCATTGAAGCAATGACAAAATGACACTTACCTCCAAGTGCGAAACTTAAGATACACCTTTACGACAAAATTGTTGCAATGAAACCAAAAGGTGCACAATGCCATCTGAATGTGTCCATCACATGTTCTAATAATAAATAGCATCAACTAATGTAGGATACTATGTTGGATATACCTCTACTAGAGGCTTTTTCATATTTCTCTTAGGTTATGTGAAAACAAGTGAAATCGACACATGCAAACACAAAGAGAGCACAAGCAATGTATGTAAGAACGGAAGTAGAAAAAAATGACACTTGTAAAAGGAAAAATAAGTGAAAACGACACTTTCAAAAGCTAAATAAAGAGTAAGTGACATATGTGAAAGTGAAATAAATTCAAAGTAATACTTGTAAATGTGAAGGCAAGCAAAACGACAATTGCGAAAGTGAAATAGACACTTAGGAAAGCAGAATCACGCAAAAGCGATAGTTGAGAAACTCACCCAGATGATATTATGCCTACAACCGAGAGTGAGAGAATGGCTCACTTGAAGAATTACGTTCTCATTATTGACTAGAATTGTGCATTGGTTGTCAACAAAAGTTGTGCAAGTATTGTCTCTATGAACTGTATAATCACTACCACCAAGGGTTGCACAGTCGTTATCATTAAGAGCTGTGTAATTACTACCACTAGGCACTACACAGTCACTGTATCTAGGGACTATGTAGGAACTATCTCCAAATATTGTGCAATGTATGTCATCAAAGATAAACATTGACAATTAGGCTTGCTACGAAGGGGTGTGCTTATGAATGCATCAAAAGCCAAGCATGTGTAAGAAAGTGACTTCCACATTTAGAATCTCACAAGAAGACTTAAGGAATTATAAAAGAATCCACTAATCATAAAGTGACCATGAAAAACTTGATATGACATATCATAATATCACAAGGAGGCTCCAAAATTCAGGGTGTAGGAAAAATTTTGGAGGGCGTTTGTCACAACGACAAAACATTCCCAGGACTCCAAATTAGATGGGCAACAATAAAAGGGTGTCTTATGTAAAAAAATTCCAAAATTTGGATTGAGTGCCATATTATTTGACTAACTCAACCCTAAGAAAATGAGTTTTATTGAAATACTTTCTTATGAAAGAAAATTTCCACCATTCCTTTGATTTCAAAATGATCCTCCAAATATTTTCTTATTTAAGAGAAAGGTTCATATATGAGGGATTTTCACCACAAGACCACCCTTTGCCTTTGGGAGATGAATAATGTTCTAGTGCACAAGATGGAAATTATTTTCACTACTCTTTCTACCTTGCCATATAAATTTACAAATCATAAGTCTCATTTGATTAAGCACAAATTTTGAAGCAAGCAATTTGAAGCATAGATAAAGGGGAAGAGAGGATAAAGGCAATTTCTCCAAGATGACTCTACTAGCTGTGGTTAACCATTGAGCTCCCCACAATTGTATTTTCTTTTTGAATTTATTTAAAATTTCAAACCAACATTTAGAGTTCCAAGCTTCCAAGGAGATTGGGATTCCGAGGTATTTAAAAGAATGGAATTTAGGCTCCAATAGAAATTCCAATATCGTAGAGATCTCCATGACGTTTGCCACATAACTATTCCATTCAAATAGGATTTGATTTCTTTTATTGACTAGGCCCCAAGATAGGTCCAAATATGAATGCAAGGTTTTTTTAAATCATAAAGCAATTTTATTTGAAGCGCTTCCCAAGAGAAGCATGTCATCAAAGGACTAGGAGTGATCAGCATCCTTATTATTTCTTACTATACTTAACCCTTTTAGCCTTCCCTCAATCCTGACCTGCTCTAAATTCCTACTAAGTTTCTCTACTACCAAAATTTATAAAAGAGGAGAGAGGGGGAAAATGTTGCCTCAAGCCCCTTGAGGTCAAAAATAAATTACAAGGTCAATTGTTTATCAATGGAGAAATCAAAGGATTAACAACACATGCTTTAACCCAAGTGATGGATTCCTAACAGAATCCCAACTTTTCCATAACTAAGAACAAAAAATAATGATGAACTCTATCAAAAGCATTCATTGTGTCTAGTTTAATTACCATACATGGTTCATCGATTTGTTTGTTGGAGTGGTTTTCCTCTTGTAAAAGGATCACATTGTGCAAAATTTGCATGTACTTCATAAACCCACCATGATTTTCTGAGATTATTGTGAGGAGAATCTTTCTTAATTTTTTGGCCATTACCTTAGTCAGAATCTTGTAAGAAGAGTTGCACAATGAGATAGGCCAAAAAAGAGAGAAGGAGGAGGGTTTGGAATATTTTGGAATAAGAGCCAGAAAGGAAGAATTGGAACTACCTCCTAGCTTCCCTTTCAACCTAGATGAATTCAGCATTCTCATAAGGTCCTTTTTAATTAGGCCCCAGAACGATCTATATAAGCTTATGGAAAATCCATCTAGTCTAGGATATTTATATGGGTCTATCAACAAAATAACCACAATCACCTTAGATTCCTCAATTGGCTTTGTGATATGGGAATTCTCTAAATCCAATACCATTAAGGGAAGGCATGAGATAAATGAATGCACCTCTCCTGGATCATTTTCTTTGTCCCCAAAATATATTTCCATGAAGAAACTGTGGGTTTCTTTCTTAATCTTAAGGAAGGAGGATATTTTAGCGAGGCCCCCTAGAATTATTTCTTTGAATTGATTCCTATTTTCACAAGATTGAGCTTATTGTGAAAGAAGGAGGAATTTTGATCCTTAGGACATTGCTAGAGACTTCTTGAATTTAACCACCAATATTCCTATTCTTTCTTGCTGAGAGAATGGATCTGCTTACATAACTATTTTTCTTCCTCAAAATGCCATTCTATTATTTGTTCATGTTCCCTCAGAGATTTATGAGTCTCCAAAGACTTACTAACATTGAGTTTCTCTTGACCTGGGGGCTTATAGTTATGTTTTGTCCATTTTCTCGAAGACTACTTAACCATTTTCAATTTGGTTTCCCAAACAAAAGTCAGAGATCCTTTTACTGGAGTCGTCCAAGAGTGTTTTATTGGATCTGTGACCCCTTCCTTCAGAATCCACCCCAGGTTTAATCGAAACATAATTTGGGCCAAGATATTTGGGAGGACAAAGAGAGAGCATAATAGGCCAATGATATGAGTCCCCTTGCACCAAGATTTATCATATAAACATTATTACTTTGACCAACCAATCATTGTGAATGAGAAAGCAATCCAATCGAGTCATTATGTGCCCAGAGCCTCTTCATGGATTGGACCATGTAAATTTCCATTTCATTGGAGGAACATCCAAAATATTTGATTTTTTAAGAAGGTTTTCCAAACTTTCCCGAACGTATCTCTTACAATACTTTCCCCACATTTTTTAATGAAATATAAGACAATGTTAAAATCTCCACCTACAATATTGTTGATACACCATTGTTCTTCTTTAGCCTTATGATGGAATCCGAAAATTATAGAGATGCAAGTCTGAGCTTAATACATATATAAATTCAAACTCCTTCTCAGTTCTTTACAACTGATATTTAAAGAAACATTCCTAACTTTCTTTTGAGAGAATTTAGCTACAGGTGGTCTCCACATATTACAATAGATCTGCGTAAATGGTTGATCAGCTATAGGTGACTTTAAGTCAGCAAGATGGCTTCATGAACTGTTATCACTGGTGGCTGGTTCGAGTTATTGCTACAACAAAACTATTGGATTTATTAATTAGCCACGAAGAGTGGACACATAGTCCTATTTCTCCCGAGTTTCATCGTTTGACTCCACCTTTGACTTTGGTATTGAGTTGGCTTTTTTGTTGATCTAGGCTGGGTGACTAGGATAGGATCCATGTCGCGACCATTCCAGAGATGCCCATGTGGCCAGTATCCTCACTTGACACCTGTAACCTGTTCAACCATGGAAGTAGCTACGGAACACATGGTTAGCTGCAGAACGGGCTACATTCCATAGCTAATTTTCAAAAACTTATTTCAAATAGCAAAACCATAAAAGTATAACATGTCAATCATTTAATGTCTTCCTTGAAACAAAATCTATCATTTATCAGTGATGGGGATCTATCTTTCATGGAAAAACGTGAGAAAGAAGTGAGAAAAGTTGTCAAAGAGAGAGTAATTCTAAGGTCCAACATACCCCCACTGCAAAATCATTGCATGTCCCCATGCATTTTTTCCAAAACTGTGAACTCTTCTTTCCTATTGCATCTGGTTAGATACCTCTGCCAGTACATCTAAATTTCTTCTCTTGCTCCTTTTTGAAGTGACTGCCATCCTGGGTTTCTTCATGAGAAGTCTGTATTTAAGGTTGATTAATGTTTTGTTCAAGTTTCTATTTTTCCTCTTTAACTTCCTATTCTTCTTGTACCATAGCCCTAGGTGCACTATTGTATTATCATGAATGGCTTTATCCAATTTGCTTTGTTCCTTCAGGGTTTCATTTTCTTTCTTGATATGCCTGTTCAATATCTCTAACTCATAGATTTCCTATTTTTTGAGAGAGTTAGTCAGAGGTTCTTGTGGATTGATAGGTTGATCTAGATTGGCTGAGGATCCTGGATCCATTGAGGCACTTTTCTTTTCTAGTGATTCTATGTAATCATAAACTTGTTGTTGTACTGGGTCTATACCCAGGGATCCTCTGTTGGGGCTGCCTTCAAAATACTGTCTAGGAGATTTTTGAGGACTGTATGTAAATGGAACATTTTCAGGAGATGATACTGGAGTTTCTTCTTCTAGATTTATGAACTCTATTTCCTTTGGTGATACCTTCTTCACCATACCTCGGAGTCTAGAACTCCTTCTAAGTTGTAGGGGGTTTATGTTCCCCTTTTTTGTACCTTTTTTCTCCTTTCCTATCTTTTCCTTCCTCTTGATTTGTTTCCTAATCTTTGCCAATGTTTTAGAGATTGGTTGTTCATCATCTTGTTGTAATGGAGATTCAGGTTTGTTCTCAGTAATTCCACTAGATTTCCTTTTCATCTTCTTCTTCTGCTTGATTTTCTCTCTGATCTCTGTTAATTTTTCAAAGATTGGTTCTTCATCATTTTTTCTGTACTGAAGGCTCAGGGTTGCTTTGAATGGTTAAATTAGTCTTATTTCTCCTACTCTTTCTGATACTATCTTTTTTAGGAGATTTTGGTGCCCCTTGGAAATGGTTTCTTATCAGAAAGTTTTCCTAGGTGTCTCCCATTCTTTTCAGATGATATTCAACAAGTATTTTGACCACCATGATGGTACATGGTTGTCTCCAGGGATTCTATTTTCTTCTGTACATTTGAAGCCATCCTCCTTATATTGTTTAGAAGGAAGAAAGGGAGGTTGATGTTTCCATTTCTAGAAAGTTCATCAATAAACGTATATGATAATCATACATACATACGAATCTTCCCTAACAGGTAATAAATTTTTGTAATATCAAAAGCATGCTTCTCCATTTATTTTTGAGTTCTGAAATAGGAATTCCTTTTCTAAACACAGTGACATCCATTCCTGGGTTCTTGAGGATTACCTTCCAAGATTCACAATGAAATTCTTTGTTTTTGAACCATCTCTCACCAAGTCTTGGCAGTTCTGTAGCCTCTACTATGTAAGATTCTGTTACTGCAAACTTAATGTCTCCAATCTCTACTTTTGTACCATCGAATGATCTAGAAAAAGATTTTGTGATATCCTTGTGATATCCATCAAAATTTTCAATGAAATTGAGCCATCCAGTCTTTTGCAACATCTCCTTGAGTTTTGGGTACCCATCCATAAACATTTCCCCTATGGGCTCTGCCTTGACAATGAGTCCCATGGTCTCTGTTTTGTAAAATTTGCTAACCTTTAGAATTACTCTCCTAGTCTATGAAATGGACTTTCTGTAGGTATGGTGAAAAAGAACGATGGGTTTGTATGGAATAAGTAGACAGTGAGGGTTTAGAGAGAGGTGAATGCTTTGGTCATATTGTGGTTGTGACCATTAGCAGATGGAGTTATTAGAGACCATTTTAAGTACAGGGTATGGAGACCATAGCAGAGGTGTGGTATGATGAAATCATTATAGATAGTTGGGTATCGAATGTGGAAGATGTGGCGGAGATGTGGTAGTCAAATCAAATGATGAATTTTTAAGGAGACATATGATCATTCATATTATTCATAATTTATGTTTATGACTTGCTATTTGAAATAAATTTGCATTTTACCTTAGTACTTAACCTTTTGCTTGATAATTATTTTGGTGTTGATCCATAGGTACTTAGAGCATGGTTGATCTCCAAAACTTGATTCTTCAATTACCCTACATCCATGATTTATTTGTGAGCTGTAAAATTGTGCCATAGTTGATAAGTAGGTTGTAGCTGTAGAATTAGATTAACTGCGGAATGGAACTAGTTGCAGAATGTGAAAAGAAGAAAAAGTGAAATATGGATGCAGAAATAAAATGGAAATGAGTTATGACAACGAGATGGATTTAGATGTAAGATGAAATGAGAAATAGGGTGAAATAAAGTAAAACTGTAAAAATAAAATGTAAATGAAATATGCTAGTGAGATGAAGTGGAACTGTAAAACAGAATGAAAATTGAATGAGATGGAATGAGACTATGAAATTGCAGACTCTATACTTCAAATAAATGTAGATTTTTGTCACTATTTATTATAGAAATAAAATGGAAAATATAGGATGTTAGAAATCTCTGATTTTCACCCTGTATTTTCTGTATAAGTATGTCAATCAATGATTGGTTTTCAACTTTACACAATTATTTATTTATTTTTTATTTTTATCAGTCATTGCTTGGGAGAAATAAATACTAAGTTAGTGGAGAAGAAGGATTCTTCTTCAATAGCTTCATTTTAGAATTATCCTGGAAAATCCTAATGAACTCCTCTCTTGAAACTGGTTTTTGATATATCTTCAATCGATGACCATTCACAAGAAGAGGTACCTTTTCCTCATCTATTGTTCTTATTCTCACCGCTCCATTGTCAAAGACTTTTTCAATCTCATATGGCCCAAGCCAATGAGTTTTGTTAGTGTTAGTCTTTGCAGCCTTCCTCCAATGATCAAACATGTTCTTACAAGTGATTTTAAGGTGTCAAAATCAAATTTTGTCATTTCAGTGAGTCTTCAAGCAAAATTTGGTCACTAGGAATTAGGTCTAGGGTTTGCTTTCACTCCTTTCAAAGTTTCCCAAATGTTAGTCCATGTCACCATTCAACTGAGTCTATCATCATTCAGAAGGTTGTTATCATCATGTCAGGTTCCATTGGGTCATTTTACACCTTGTTCTATGCCTCAGTTGCACCTAGGCAAGGTTCATTTCCCTCTCCTAGGGTTTTGAAGGAAATTTCTCTTGAATGGTCAAATCATTAGAAAAACTTGTATCATGATGTTCATACACTTTCCCCTATCATTAATGTACCTTATTAAACAATTCCCATCACTGAGATCCCCCAAATTCCTCATTTTTGCACAAACCCTAGTTTCTTGCCACAACTTGGCAATTTTCTAGGCTAGGCCTGTGTTTTTCCCTTTTGGACCCCTTCCCCTCACTCGATCTCTGAGATTCTTACTTTCCCCTGCTTCCTAACATCCCTCCTTACTTCCCAAAAATTTCCCCAAGAATTTAGAAGCCCCTTATCCCCTTCATTTTGCTTCATTTCGACAAAATCCCTTGTTTCACACATCGGGATAAGTTTCACTCAAAAGCTATTCTAGAGCAATCAAAGATGAATTGTGAAACACTAAGAGAGGTTTTTGTCCAAAACTAGCCAAGGAAGAAAAACCTCCTTCACTTTGTACACAGGTGTCATGGTTTTAGAGAAATGTCAAAAATACAATCACCTCGGGAGAATTGATGCACCTCTGAAGTGACCTTGGGAAAATCAAGTTTTCCCCTAGCTTGGTTTCCCAAATAACTTTCTTGATGAGTAAAAGGATAACTAGACAAAAAGATATTTCCAATGAACTATCATGAGCTGAATTTGAATTTGAGGAAGGCATTCAAAAGTTGACTGCAACAACACTCTGCCTTGAGGCAGCCTCATTTGGCACATTTTGACTAGTCTTGGGAGATTTGATTTTTGACAAAGCAAATGAACTCCAAATTGAAAAATTCCAGTTGGGTTGGAAAGTAGAATCAAAGACCTTTCCCACGAGCTATCTTGCACCTGATTTTGACACCAGGAAGGCCTCCAAAAGCCTCTTGCAAAATGAACTATGTAGCGCACGATGCATTGGGTGTGCGCAACGCACTGGGCTCCATTGGCCAGTGTAAATTTGCATGCGTGCGGCGCGTTGGGAGCGCGCGACGCATTGTGCCAGAACTTAGAATTTTTGCCACTACTCTTCAAAATTCAAATTCTCTCAGTCTCCTTTGCCCCATGTAAGTTTAAATCATCTTGCTATTATCTTTGGTTAGTGTTTGGAGTTGTTTGAAGATCGGTTATAAGAGTATGAATGTTGAAAAACACAAACCCTACTCTCTTGTAAAGAAATGCCTCTTTACGGTTTGAATTTGAAGTTTTAGAGTTTGACTTTGGTGCCAAAACATTCCATATCTCCCTGTTTCCCACAGTTCCTCCCACATTTTGTGTTTGAAACAAAAGCACCAAATCCTCATTCTTCATCTCATTCAAGCCAACACAGATTTTGCAACATCATGGAGGCAGACATCGATACATTATATGACCAAGACAGAGATTGCACTACTGAACTGCATACACCAGGAAGACACTGAAGCATCGTGAAACACCTGATCCACTCTGGATTTTGGCCGAGGCTTCGTTGGCTAGGCATGATACATGATGGAGGATCTTTGTTCCGAATTTGAGCAAATTCGGAGAATTTTTTGTCATTTTGAAAAATTTTGACCTAAAAACAGGTTTTTCAGCTCAACGCGTAGTGCGTCGACGTGCGTGCTTATGATTGGGACACTTGCTGGAGTAAAACTTTATAGTTTTGGATTTGTCATGGTAAGTTATGCATGCTTTAGTATGGACAAGGCATTTCATCAAGTTCTGGATGATCAAAATAGCCAAAAACACCATGAAAATCACCTTTCTTCCACCTTTTGCACCAGCAGGAAGTACTTCTGGGAGAATGACATTTTGAAGGGCCAAATAAGCTACAAATTGTGAAATTCCACTTGGACTGGATAGCAGACATCTAGGGCTTTCCAACCAGCTATTGTGAGCTTGATTTTGATGTCGGGAAGTGCCCCAAAAGTAGGCTGAAAGGCACGCGACGCATAGAGGTCAGGCGCGCGGCGCATAGAGATTTTTGGTCAAATTTTCACCTTCCAGCTCAAAATTTTGGCCAGTTATGACCAGTTTCACCTCTTGATGTGATTTTTGACCTAGATTGATGTAATTTGATGTAGATGATGTAACTTTGGCACTTATTTACCTATTCTAGATGATTCATTCACAAAATAGCAAAAATTTAATGTAATGAATCAGTTTCCCTTCTTTTAGAGATAGGTTGTTTGGATGCCTAGTTTTCAACTCTATGTTTGGAATTAGTTCAAACTACTCCTAGAAGGAGGAATTCAACCCTTAAAGGCATGGAAAGGGGTTAGGATGGTCTATATGATGTAATTTCTCAATCATTTTCAGAGGTTGGAGAGGTTGGACACTTCGGATTGCTTTGGCATACTATTGTACATATTTTCTCTGCATTTTTGGCTAAGGAAAGATCAGGGTTTTGCAGCACTGTTTGGGATCCATGTGGCTTTATGTTTTGATGGTGTGCTTCTTTCAGTAATTGTAAGTTGTTATGTGTATCATTTTCCTTCTTTCATCTTCTGCGATTGAACAAATGAAGTGTTAAGGTAGAATCCATCGATGGTTATGCTCTGCCTTTAAGTTTGTTTAAATTTCCATGTTTGCATCTGTTTAAGGAAAATCCTTGAGACTTCCTTTCTCTCCTTAGCTCCTCACCTGTCTGATCTACCCACCTCACTTGCTTTAAAGCATCAAAACGATTTCCTTCCTTGCCCCAATCAGATCTCGGCAGAAACTGTGCCTCATCCCCGAGCCCAAATTGCCTTTCCCATTGTTTTCAACAAAACCCTAAAAACCCAAATCAAATCAAACCCCTGCACTTAATACCTAGCCTAAGATCAGTTGAAAATTTAGTCATCTCGAGTCTCATTGATTACCTTTTGCGAGATTGACTAGAGAGAGCCCTCTCCTGTCCTCGTAGGGCTAGCTACGAGGCTGAGCGTGGTTTGATGTGGCCTTGAGTTTTACTTTATTTCAGCCTAAGGTAGATTTGAGTGCTAACATAGTGGCGACCATACTGGGGAAGAACTGGTTTGCTTGTTAGTGTTATTTGATTTATAGCTATAGATGGAGTCTAAAGTCATGCCAGGTAGCCTTCGAACTGCACATTGTTCTACGAGTGCATAGTAGATAAACGCTGCTTCAGTTGATCTTCAGTCTAGCTTGTAATCGTAACACTTAACTTATAAATTACCCCAGTACATGTATCGAGTTCAGATCTGATTGTTGATGGTGGACAATGATCAGACACTGGCAAGGCTGAAATCATTCACCTGGCGACACTAAATCATTTTCGAGATCAGATCCAAAGACTCCACTGGAGGATGATCCTGACCAACAAAAACATGAAAGGACAACATGGATAGATCAGGTATTCAAGTTGGAATTTCATCCAAGACATTTTGTTCTTTGTCATAAATTATTTCTTCTCTTTTCCCAAGAATGTCAAGAAGGCTTTGCAAAGTATACTGTATTTGAGAAGAGATCCTCAGCCTGTAGTTGATTCTTTCCCTTTGAAAATTGTGAATACCAAAGATTTGCATACCTTTGAGCTTGATCAAGACCTTTCTTCTAAATTTTGTGATGACCATCTCCAAATTTATGAGCCCCAAGAGACTAGACTGATTCTATACCTGCTGTACATACCCCTACACCTTGTAAAATTCCAGATCGGTATAAACCTCTTGTTTTACCTTTTGTTCTCCATGCTTTCCCTGTAAATTATGACCTATATCTACCAAGATTTGACGGTGAATGTAACAATGTCAACGCTGAGCAACATGTGCAAAATGTTGAGACTTTTCTAGACCTTTTTGAAGTTGATGAAGAGGATGTTAGTATTAGGCTTTTTGCTCTTTCTTTGCAAGGCCAAGTGAAGAGTTGGTTCAAAGCCCTGCCTGATGCGAGCATCACAGATTTCCAGAAGTTTTTCAAAGTTTTTCTTGACAGGTGGATGATCGGGCAAAACCTTTTCCTTATTATAGAAGAGTATAACCAACTAAAAAGACTACCAGGGGAGACAGTACAACAGTTTTCGGCCAGATTTAACCAAGTTTATTATTCGATCCCGATTGATATAAGGCCTCCTCCTAGATCTACTCTCTTGCACTATCCAGGTGCCTTTGATCCGGAAATGGAGTTTCAACTGAGATAAAGGAATATTGCAACACTTCATGAGATGCAAAACAATGCAGTAAATGTAGAGGTTCACTTGCTGATCCGAAAGGCAAGGTTGAAGGAAGAAGAGATGAAAAACATAGATCCGGAGGAATCAACATCTCTAGAGGTGAAGCTTGACATTTTGGTAAGAGTAGTAGAAGAGATGATGCAAAGGATCACCCCAAGGAATGATTATGATGTTCAAGCCCATGGCTCGCTGATTGAAGAAGAACAAGTTGCTGCTCCAAGACATTTTCTTTCTGATGCCAATTGTTATAGATCTAATGATGATTGTCTTATTAATCATCTTGGAGAAGAGAGATCTGTTGATATGACATGTATGCTTGATGATGTCTTTTATACCAATGATTTGCCTCAGTTTGATCAGTATGATGATGATTATGTTCTCCAAACAAAAGCTAATCTTACAGACAAATCAACAACTAGTTTGTGGGAGGAGGAAGTTCACTTTCAGTAGCTCAAATACAGTGATCAACCGATGCATATCAGCTATGACAATGATGAGGAAAGTGCATCAAAGTTTGAAGTAAGTGAAGGATCTTTGCCTTTTTGTTTTGATTTGTTTCAGTTCATCAGAGATAACTACCATGTAATCAGAAATCAAATGTCAGCAAGTCTTGATTTGAATCATCTTGAGAGCAATGAAAATTTTGTTCAAGACTTCTCATATTCAGATTTGCAACCCCTGAAAGCCATTAATTATCAAGTTGCAGCTGAAGACTTGGAAGTGGACACACATGATTTAATGATTCAAGGTGACTCCGTACCATTCTGTTTTGAATCATTTCAATTTTTGAAGGGTATATTGCATAGTAAATCTTCAAATGAACAGCCTATAACAAATCAGCAATCTCATAGTGTTAATGTTGAGGATGAGACAGATAACAAAATTCTTGAGCAGCCCGTAGCATCAGATTTGCAGCCACCAAATGAAATTGAAGGGAAGATTACAGATAAAGGTGTGGAAGATGAAATACATGATTTGATGATGCAGGAAGATTCTATACCCTTTTGCTTCGAAACATTTCAGTTTATAAGGAAGAATATTTGTAAAATCTCTCAAGAAAAAGATGAACAGCTAGAAGGATGTCATACATTTTCAAATGGATACATTACAACAGTCTTCTCAAGTTTTTGATGATCCTGTTATCACTCAGGTTGTCCCTAGGCTCCTATTAGGGATACGGCCGAGGTAACCACAAACCAATCTTCTGATTGCAGGTTCTAGCCCACCTGCAATCAGAGAGGGCTCTCTCCTTTAGATTCAACCTCAGTTGATCTGGATTCAACCTTAGTTGATGATTTTAGGCTAGCTTTCTGACTTCAAGGGAATGTTGACTGTGATTGGGAGGAAGGTAGGATTCTCGAGTAAAGAGGCACAGTAAGGTGTTATAAGTTTTGAACCATTGGGAATGGAGTCACAGATTGAGGCATGCGAGCGTTTTCTTGGTCACAAGGGGATACAGAGCGGGATAGCCACGCAGGATACAACAATGGAGCTGTTGAAAGTACGGAATGAACATCAGGGATGAAAGGTAAAAGAGAATCATTTCATCATGCTGATAGAGGGGAGAAATGGATGAGTGGGATCCCCGAGCAGTTAAGAATTCCAAAGACATGCACCCATATACGAACGAAACATGGTAAACTAGAGCAGTTAAGAATTCTAGCTCATGACCGTTTCAGAAGAAAACATCGAAAAGCGTAGAAATTGAACTTAAGGTGTACTTAAACAAATCTTAAGCTATTCTTTTTTCCTGCAACTTAGAATGGCGGAAAGATGATAAAAACATAAAATAAACAGAGAGGAAGAACACTTATTGGATCATGCAGAGACACAGGAATTCCGTGATAATTCCTTGGCCCAGAGAAAACAGCAAGTTGTTTCGCAATCCATGCTTTCAGCAATCTTTGATTATGAAAAGTATGAAAGTTACAGTGCGAGTCTTTACTCGGAGAAAATTGTTGGAAAGAAACTGACCAATAACTACTACTACCAACCAACCAACCCTTTACAATATCGCTTCGGGTGGTATTTATAAACAAAATATCAGGAAGACATCATTACATGTGACCATGACAGGTCTGCTTAGAACTCCTCAAAAAATCTAAATGACGCTGGAAATAAATGCAAGTAAATCTTTTTGGCTGCGTTGGGGGCAGCTGAATTGGAACAGGTGATGAAGTGGCCCTTGGGGACCAGATGCGTTGCTGCTGAAGTGAATGTGCTTTGGGGCTGCAGTTCGGCTTTGGTGTGAATTGAATGTGCAATTATTATGATTTGAGAGCATCAAGTGATTTTTCTCTCCTCCTATGGATCTGCTGAGAGATATTCAATTTCTGTTGCTTTGGGTCGCTGCTCAAGATATTCTCTGATATACTTTGTCGCTACATTGATGATTTCCGTCGTCGACTGATACTCTTTGACACGCTTGAAGCTTGCTGATTTGATCTGATACAGTTTGAACTCTGTGAATGATCTGCTGCTGTCTTTAAACCAGATCCTTTGGCACGATTGGGCGATTTCGGGCTTTTTCGGCGCGCAGTGGGCTCGGCAATCAGAAGATTCCCTGAAGATTCATCGAAATGGCCTATTTCCCGTAGTGATGCGCGAATAGCGCTTCACGCTATTCGCGCATCGAAAATTGCCTCTATTTCTTGATCTGGAGCTCCTAAGTGCGACTTTTCTCCTTGCGCGAAGCTTTTCGGCTTTTCTGGTTGCTGACGTAAGCACTGCGTCGGCTGTACAGCATACTACGTCATCAGTGGGTCCCTGGTACAGTGCGACGTGGTGGGGTACTGGTGGACTGTGGTGAAGAGACTCCGATGCGATGTAGCGATATCGTGTCGGTGGGAAAGAGGGGGATCATTGGGTTGGGCGTGTGGTGCTTGCGATTGCCGATATGCGATATCGCAATATCGCATCGGGGGAGACGGAGGGGTGAACAGATTGGACACTCGGCGCTTGCGATCGCCGAACGCTGATTTCGCGATATCGCATCGGCGGGGAACGGATGGGCAATTTTTTGCATGAAAGTGAGATGGCGAGGTTGCGATGTAAAAACGGCTTTGAAAGGGGAAAAAGGCAAGTAAGTGGGTGTGAAGGGCCTTTAAAGTTTCAGAAGGGGTCCAAATACTTCGGGAAGTCTTATACTTAGGAAGGAGTCCATAGTATGTGGAAGGTGGTTTCGGAGGTTGGGTTCTTGCTTAGTTTCTGATAAACTAAGCAATTCCCGGGGCTTGCTATGGTTATTTTTCAACCAGGGGGAGGGAATATTACATAGGGGAATTTACTTAATATTAATACGGGGACGGGAAACATAGGGAGCTACATAATAATGTTAGTGGTTAGTGTGGAGGTGGTAAGAAAGCGCTAAGTTCGGGGGAAACTTAGGCTGTTGTGGGGGGGTAGGACCATACTTCGGGAGAAGATATGGAACAACTTTGAGCAAAGCAGATCTTTACTCAACCAGAGTGATGAAGATGATGAACTAAAGAGGTGTCAAGCAGATCTTGACCTCTTTTTGGGGACGTTAGTTAATGATTGGGGAAAAGCAGCGAAGGGGAGTTAGTTATACCTCATTTGAGCCTTTTGCTTACAAATCTTTGCTGATTATGTTCTGCATGATAGGATACCTGCAAACTTGGAACTTCTCAGCAATTCAACAGCCTCAGAACTACCTACCCAACCTACTTCCTAGCATTTTTTCTTCTTTTGCTTGGGGGTGCACTTAGACTTGCAAACCCATCATACGTTTTCCTTTTGATGTTTCCTATCTACATACTACCCTTATTTCTTCCAGAGCCCAGATTAAACTGTTGGACTCTCTTGTTTCTCTACCTATCTAAGAGTCTGCCAAGATTAAACTGTTTGGACAGACTTACAATCTCTCATATTCTAAAACATGAAATTTAAAACCTAGGGAGACCAAGATTAAACCTGTTTGGACCCTCCCTTTAACTAAAATAGCGATACCAGGAAAAATTTTACAAAATTTGAAGGCAATTGAATGAATCTTGAAGTAGCCCTCTTCATTTGGAGACTGTTTGAGCAAATATGGAGCATTGCAGCAAGCAAAGTACGACATATTTGGCCTATGAAATACCAATCATGAAAAATGAATACCTGCTGCAGCAGGAGCTAACAATGGCTCCACTCGGGGATGGCTTCTCCTTGCGGGAAGTCAAGAACAGCAGGCCAGAACGCCTTGATTTGAGTTTCTTGCTGTCCTCTGCAAAACTGGGAAGCATCGCCTGCTTTCTTCCGCGTGTTCCTGGTACTATAAACTCTAAAAAGTCAAAAAGTATGTACAAATCAGTCATCACCCGCTCTTTTAAGCAGGGGGATCATTGTAGTGCTTCAACATTCAGCCATTGATCAGGCCTTCTTCCGCTGTGCTGTTATCAAGCAATTTGAGAAAGTAGGTGTTATTGCCTTGCACAACGCTGATAGTGTACGGACCTTTCCACAGGAAATCAAATTTAGCGTGTTTGCCCTTGTCTTCCCTCCGTGCGTCCCATCTTAGGACTTTGCTGCCTACCCAGAAATATTCTGCTTTGGTTCTCTTATCGAACATTTTTTTGAGTTTTTCCTGTAGACTTTGAGCTCTATTGAAAACTTCTTCTCTGGTTTGCTGAAGATGAATGGTCTGATTAATCCTTCTCTGCATGTCATTTGGTTTAGCCTAGATTTCTTGTAACAATTTGATAGTTGGTATGCCCAGAGATGAAGGGAATCTAGCTTCCATGCCATACACAAGCTCATAGAGGCTCATCCCGATGGATTTTTTGGTGGTCATTCGATCTGCCCATAGGGCGCTAATGAGCTTCTTGTGCCAGTTCTTTTTGTTGTCTTCTAGCATCTTCTTTATGATATTGATGAGGCTCTTATTGGAGGACTCAGCTAGGCCATTGCCTTGGGGGTAATAAGCTGTGGAGTGCCCTAAGGTAATGTGGTACTTGTGGCAAAAGTTAATGATTTTATTGGATTTGAAGGCAGCTGCATTGTCGGTAATGATCTTCTCCGGGCAACCAAATCTGGACAGGATATTATTTTCAAGAAACTGGATGATAGTGGAGTCATTGGCTTGCCTACAGGGGATGGCTTCAATCCATTTGGTGAAATAGTCGGTGGCTGTTAGAATCCATTTGTACTGGCCTGAGGAGGAGGGATGAATTTCTCCGACGAAGTCAAGACCCCATTGTTGAAAAGGTTTTTCAGTTGAGATGGGCTTTAGGGGCAGGGGCAATAATTTTCTTTTGCCTTCAAAGATTTGGCATTTATGGCAAGAGGCAGTAAATGCTTTCACATCTGTAAACAAAGAGGGCCAGTAATAACCGGCCCGTAAGATCTTGTCCGTCGTGGATTTCCAGTATAAGTGGCCTCCGCAATCACCTGCATGAAATTCTCTCATGACGCTGTTAGTTTCATCCTCAGTTAAACATTTAAGAAAAATGCCTTCATAATTCTTCCAAAATAAAGCACCATCTATGACACAGAAGTTTGATGATTTCATTCTTAAAAATCTTTTTTTAGTTCTGGACAATCCTGTGGGAGCGCACAGGTTCAACAGGACAAAACAAATATCTGAATACCAAGGGGATTGTGTGAAGGTATCACTGATCTGTGGAGTCGTCAGCTCCTCTTCATCGTCCAGCTGATTAATGTCAAGTGCTTGGAAATTCGTTTCGGTCATCAGCTTAGCTAGCCCTTGTCCTTTTATGAGCTTGGTGGGCTTTATCTCAATGTCGTACTCAAGGATGCTAGCAATCCATTTGCCTCTCCTGCCTTCCAATCCTTCTTGAGTTAATATGTCCTTTACAACCATGTTAGGGACATATGCGATCACATGAGAGTAGAGGATATAAATTCTAAAGTCTTTAATAGCTTTGACCAGGGCGTAAGCTTGCTTTTCCATGATTTGAAATTTAAGGGGCGCATCTCTCAGAGCTCGGCTGAAGAAAGCTATTGGTTTCTCATTTCCCTGATCGTCTTTCTGCAGAAGGACTGCTGCTATGATATGTTCTGATGCGAAAGAAAAAATGATAAAGTCTCGGTCAAATTGAGGACTGGTTAGGACCGGTGTTTGAGTCAAGGCCGCTTTTATACTCTCAAAAGCCTGCTTGGCCTCAAGGGACCATCTCACCTTGGCGTCCTTTTTTAGCATGTTACTCAATAGCCTCATTGACTCAGCTAGATTGGGGATAAATCTTCTTAGGAAGTTGATTTTCCCAAGGAATCCTTGTAGCTCCTTCGTGTTTCTTGGGTAAGGGATTTGGAGGATAGCCTGAATTCTTTCTGGGTCGATTCTGATCCCATCTTTTGATATTATGTGCCCTAATAACCTGCCTTCCTCCAGGGCGAACAAGGACTTCTTCGGGTTCAAGGAAATACCGAATTTCCTACATGTGATAAAAATTTGCCTTAAGTGCTTTAGGTTTTGTGAGTCAGATTTGGAAAATGGGGTTAGGTCATCTAGGTAAACCACAAGGAAATCATGTATTTCCTTAGCGAAAGAGATATCCATTGCTCTCTGAAAGGTGGCGCCGACGTTTTTCAGCCCAAAAGGCATTTTAACGTATTTGAACATTCCCCAGGGCGTAGTGAAAGCTGTTTTGTCCTGATCATTTGGGTGAACTAGAATTGATCATCTGGGTGAACTAGAATTTGGTTGAATCCCGAGAATCCATCAAGTAGAGAGATCCTAGAAGAACCCACCACCCTTTACAAGATGTGATCCATTTCAGGCAACGGGTAGTGGTCTTTTAGGGAGACTTGGTTTAAGTTTCTCAAGTCTACGCACAGTCTTATCTCTCCTGTTTTCTTCCTGGTAGGGACTAAGTTGGATACCCATTCCGAGAATCTGATAAGCGCAATGATCCCTGCATCAAACATTCTTTTTATTTCTTTTTCAATCATAGGGAGAAGCATGGGGTTGATTCTCCTGAGTTTTTGTTTGAACGGTTTCTAGTTCGGTTTGAGGGGAATGGTATGCTGGATAACTGAAGTGTCATAGGACTTCAAGTCCTCATAACTCCAGGCAAACATGTCTTGGAATTCTTTGAACAGATCCACATATTTGGGCTTTTGGTCAGGAGGCAGGTTTTTAGAGAGTTTGATCATCTTGGGATGTTCTGCTGTTCCTATGTTGTATTCTTCTATGGCGGCATCCAAAGGTTCCGTTTTTGGTTTTTTGGCTACATCGTTGCTATCGAATATGTCTTCCAATGGGGTCAGGCCAGCAGGAAAAATATTTCCTTTTAGGTCCATAAATTCTTCTTCTGCCTCGGCTGCCTTAGGTGAGCGAGACTGTTTCAGTTGCCTTATGTTTGTTCTGTAAAAAATAGTCGGGCTGAGTATCTGTTCAGCCATGGGGGTTGTTAGGGTCATGTGATCTAGTTGCTGTGTTTCTGGTGTAGCGTCCATGTCAATATTGGTGCTAGAGAATTCCCCTTCCAGAGTTAAAAAATTGTTAATCTAGGCATCCTCTTTGAATACCTGCCAACTCTCGATATTGTTAGGAATTGACGGTCTATGTTTTACTTCCGTAGTGAAGTGCTGACTTGGTCCAAAGGGGAACCTACAGGTGCTGGCAAAGGTAGCTAAGCTATGAGCATGAATGTTATTTTCTCATGCGATTTTGGTTAGCTCGAAATCCCTGAAGGTGCTAAGCAATTCGCTGGCCGTGGCTCTGTAAGCTCTCATTCTACTGTCATTGGCGACAAAGTTGCCCTTTATCTGTTGTATAATGAGGTCCGAATCGCCTAGGATGGATATTGTGGTAGCTCCCAAGGTTTTGAGCAGCTTGAGACCTAAGAGGAGGGCTTCGTACTCTGCCATGTTGTTCGTACATTTAAAATTGAGTCTATAAGCGTGGCCTTGTGCATGATTTTCGTGAGTTTTGTAAATCCACACTCCAGCCCCTGCTCCTAACTTGTTAACGGCACCGTCAAATTCTAAATACCATGAGACGTCTGGTCCAAAGCGAGTTTCGGGGGTTTGAGGGGCCTGCAGCGCAGATGAACTAGTGACTTCTGTTTCGGGATTTTCTTCCAGTCTTGTGCTGGTCGTCTGGGTTGTAGAAATAATTTCAAGCGAGTTGTCGGTTGGCCTGACACTAGCATTGGTTTCTTGTTCTAGGGCTAGTGGTTCATCAGGATTTGGAAGACTTGTATTATCATTAAACAAAATAAAAGAATCCATATCGGAATGGATTGAGTATATTGGAAAATTTTGGGGTTTCTCCTCACTACTCACCACATATTTCATCAGCGTTTCCCTATAAAGTCTCCTTGGTTGCCCAAAGATGGATATAGTGGCGTAAGAGAGGTCGAGTTGAAGGGATCCTTGCAGTTTTGCTCCCCATGATCAGGATAGCAGCATGCCATACTTTGTGGGTATGTCAGCTACTACTACGTCCATTAAGATCGTTTTGTTCAGGAATTGGACTAGGGATACAGAAAGATCTTTGATTAAGCCTAGGCATTTGACTTGACTTGAATCGAATGAATACAGATCCTTATAGGGTCGGGTGACATCGAGGTTTAACTTTTCCATTACGGCTTTGGGCATGAGGTTGTGTGAGGCGCCTGAATCAAACATAGCATTGTGCAATATCTTGTCGTGTATGTGCAGGCTGATATAGAAAGGTGGAACAAGTCTGAATGCTGTTTTTCCGTCAACTTCTGGCCCGAACAACAATTCAGGGGTGTCATCTAGAATATTTACATCATCCCTAATTTCAGGCAATTGGAGCGATTTTTGAATTTGTTGTCTATACACAGTGTGCTTAGCCAGTTCTGAGAGGGGAATGGAGATTTTGAGCTTCCCGATTTCGGCTTCTAGGCTGAATGGCTTTTCTGCTGGGTTTCGGGTACTAACACTGGCGAGTTTTTCGCTCTCTGGCATATTTTCTGTATTTCCCTTTGGAATGTGTGTATCGCTATGTATAACTGTCCATGGTTTCTCTGTTCTGGGAATATTTTCATGAATGCTTTCCAGGTATTTTCTAGGGTGGGAAGAGTGTATTCGTTGTTCTATAGAACCCTGTGTTTCTGTTACATCTTCCACAATAACTTGTTGCGAATTTGGGACCTGGTTGTCAGTTGTATGACCGTTGGTGCTTTTCCCTTTAGCCCTGTTTGGCTGCTTACCATCCTTTGTCTTGCTTGGTGGAGACACATCAATAGTTCGTGTTCTCAGTTTGTATTGCTTATGCACCTCATACATGGCAGTGTCATACCCTTGTTTAAAGTCAAAGGACTCTCCCGATCTAGTGCGGAATTGTTCTATATTAAGGCATGGGGGGTTTTCTTCTGTGAAGGAGGATTACTGTCCATTTTCTGAATCAACCAGGTTCATCAGGGTCCCATCTGTGGGATCAGCAAAAGTAGATGCCTTGGCGAAGTTTTCTTGGAAAGGAGGTCTTATGTCATGATCCTTGTTGGCCCTACCCATGTTCATGTTTTTGGTTTTCCTGAAGTTTGGGTTCCTTGCGGTGTTGGACTGTTGATTTTCCCATGTAGTTTTTCTCTCCACGTTGTCTAACCTATCCACCATTCTGTTCATGGAAGTGATGATTGCCTCCATTTTCTGCTCATGAGAGGAGGGCTCTTCTTTGAAAGTTGTTTTTTTCTCGGATCTTGTTCTGTTTCTTTTGGCGATTAGGTTTGCTTCTACGCTTACCGCGGCATCTTGCATTTCTGCAAGGCTTTGAGGGGCTCTTTCCCTTAATTGATATGCCATCTCGGCATCAAAGCCATCCGGGAATTTGTATAGAGCCAGGTCGGGTGGAGGTCTTAGATTCGGTGGTATTGCGTTGTAAACATTGTTAAATCTGGCACAGTAATCCAGAACAGCTTGCCCAGGTCCTCTCTTGATAGACTCATATTCAGATAGAATGTGTAGGGGGTCCTTCCTTTTCTCCCATCTGTTAATGAAGGTTTGGTATAAGGCTTCCGGATTCAATATCGAATTGGGTGGAAGTGCCCTAAACCAGGTTCTGACATCACCGGTTAGACTTTGAACAAAAATCTTCATCCTTACGCTCTCATCATCTATTTCATAACTCTCGAAATAATCCTGCATTTTTTTCGCATGTTGTAGGGCGGTGCAAGAGGTCGTGCCATCAAAGTAAGTGATTTTCGATTGATAGTCCTGGGGCATTGCCCCGGGATTAGCAGGTAGTTGTAATGGTGCGTATCTAGCCATGATTACGGGAATTAGCGGAACGCCTAAAGCGAGAGGGACTATAGGGATAACCGGGGATGAGGGAGTAGCCGATGGGCTATGGGTATGGGGTTGAGGTGTGGAAGAGCTGCGTGGAGAAGGGGGCGATGAGCCAAAGGAATTCGGGGTGGATCGGACTAGAACTTTGATGGGGGTTGGCACAACAATCGGCTGAGTTACTTCAGGACTAACAAGGATCTGGGAGTCTTTTTGTTTTTGCAGCCTGGTGATCTTCGGGATTAGATTAGGATTTCCAACAGCGGGCAGATTATTGGGATCAAGATTTGATCATGTATTATGTGTCAGTTTCTTAGGAGCCAACGTGTATTACGTGATTGATTTCATTGATTCATCTGAGGAGGTCCCCAGCTGAGTCGCCATTATGTTATCACTCAGGTTGTCCCTAGGCTCCTATTAGGGATACAGCCAAGGTAACCACAAACCAATCTTCTGATTGCAGGTTCTAGCCCACCTGCAATCGGAGAGGGCTCTCTCCTTTAGATTCAATCTCAGTTGATCTGGATTCAACCTTAGTTGATGATTTTAGGCTAGCTTTCTGACTTCAAGGGAATGTTGACTGTGGTTGGGAGGAAGGTAGGATTCTCGAGTAAAGAGGCATAGTAAGGTG